>CM021104.1:457929649-458000271 GCA_007115665.2 Sequoiadendron giganteum | reverse complement strand
AGAATCCAAAGTAGCCTCCCAATTCTTCTATCTACCTGATCCCCTGAGAATAACACAATCTAAAAAGTTCTTAAAGTCCATCCACTTTGGCCTCAAGCCTTCCCAATTTATATAATTGGAAACCTTCTTACCAATATTTCTTTTTAGTCAGATTCTAACTTGTTGGAGATTATTGTTATCTAACAAGGGAGCATAGGTGGTCCAGGCATCCTCCCAAAAATTAGTTTTGTGACCATTTCCAATTCTCAATTTTGCTCCTTTTGTTAACATACCCTTAATCTTTAACAAGTTATTCCAAAAACTTGAACCATAGGGGAGATCCTTTTTCCCGAGGAAGCAACAAACATGCTTATTTCTCAAGTACTTAGCATGTAGAATATAGACCCAATCTTTTTCTCCTTCCAACAGAAACCATCCCATTTTTGCTACAAAGAGC
Source organism: Sequoiadendron giganteum (assembly GCA_007115665.2). Lineage (NCBI taxonomy): Eukaryota > Viridiplantae > Streptophyta > Pinopsida > Cupressales > Cupressaceae > Sequoiadendron > Sequoiadendron giganteum. The sequence continues at coordinate 457,999,835 of CM021104.1, read as the reverse complement.
TTTATTGAACACTTTTATTCTTCTTATTCCCAAACCACCAACTCTCTTCGAAGTGTAGATAGTATCCCATCTAACAAGTGCCATTATTTTCCTCTCTTCATTTTTGACCATAAAAATCTCCTTTGTATCATTTCAATCTTCTCGACAATGAAGGCAAGAATGTTAAAAAGAGAGAGGCAGTGAACCAAAAAAAATTGTAATGAAGCTTTTAAAAGTTGAAGTTTCCCAACAAAACTTAGCAACTTACCTTTCTAGCTAGCCAACTTCTCTTGAATCTTTTCAACAATATAATTTCAATAATTACTATGAGGTTTTATTGAGATTAAAGGTAATCTAAGATAGGTAGCCGACAGATCAACTTCTTGGCAACCAATAATATTTATTACTCTCTCTTTTATATTTTGGCTAGCGTTAAAGAAACAGATCTCGCTCTTTTGGTATTTGATATATTGGCCCGAGACTCTAGCATATTTATCAAGAACCTCTTTCCATTGTATCGCTTCCAAGATTGAAGCCTCCCTAAGAAGGATAGTGTTGTCAACAAATTATTGGTGTGAGGTAGGTGGGAGGGTAGAAGCAACAAAAAATCCTTTCATCTTTTTATTAACAATCTATGTTTGAATATTATGGCCCAAAGCTTCAACAACAATAACAAATACGTAAGGAGATAGAGGGTCACCTTGTCTCATACTATGACCCCAAGAAAAGAAGCCTTGCAGCATCCCATTAACCACGAAAAAGTACTTAGGAGTAGTGACATAAGATTCAATTAAGTTGAGAAATTTTCCTTTGAAACTAAAATTTTTAAGAACAACAAAAATAAAATTCCAAGAGACCTAATCATTGGCTTTAGAAATATCAAGTTTCAAAGCCATACCTTGTTTTTTGTTAAGATCCATAGAATGTAACGCTTCATGAGTATATATAGCAACGCCCAAAATTTGTCTTCCCTAAACAAACCCCTTCTAATTAACAACAATCATTTTATTCAAAACTGATTTCAATCTATTCACCATTATCTTAGAAAATATCTTGTAAGTAGTGTTGCATAAACTGATAGGTCTATAGTCATTCATAGAAGTAGCCTCATTCAATTAAGGGATAAGCACTATAAGAGTAGTGTTCATTCGATTTAAAATCCTTCTAGATTTGAAGAAATCCCTAGTAGCATTGAAAAGGTCGATTGAGACAATATCCCAAAATTCCTAAAAGAAACTAGGAGGGAATCCATCAAGTCTCGAGGCTTTATAAGCTCCAAAAGAGAAAATTGCCTCCTCAAATTCTTGCATTGAAATGGCTTTGGACATATCCTTTAGATCATGTTCTAGAATGATATTAGGAATCACCTGCAGAATATCTTCCAAATCAAAATTATCCACCATGGGCATTTTAGGAAATTTTGAGAAGAAGGGAACAACTTCCTTAACAAGATCCTCCTCTTTGTTCAGTCTTATCCCATTAGTAGTGTCTAAGAATCTAATCATGCTTCTACATTTGTTTTTTAAGGTGGATTGATGAAAAAACTTTGTATTTCTATCTCCTTCCCTCAACCATTGAATCCTTGATTTCTATTTCTAGAAAATCTCTTCTTTTTTATTTATTTTACACCATTGAGCTCTAAGGTCCCTTTCTTTGTTACAAATATTTTCATCAACATTTCCCAATTCCATCAAATCTTGAATCTCTTTAATTTTTAAGCTAATATATTTTTTTGTGGTAAAAATATTCCCAAATGAATACTTATTCCAACCCTTAACATTTACTTTGACTTTCTTGAGCTTCTGAGTTAGACGATACATGGGAGTACCATCACAAGGAGCATTCCACCATTCATCAACCAAGGATTTGAATTTTGGATGAAGAGACCACATTATTTTGTATCTGAAAGCAAAAGATCCTTTAGCAACATTATCCTCCCACACAAGAAGGAGAGCACTATGATCTGAGCCATTCCCGGGGGAGCCATAAGAGTGAGATTCTATAAAATGTTTCAATTCGATGAAACAAGAAAATGATCCAGTTTAACTTGGATTAAATGACTAACTTGCCTTCTATTAGCCCATGTAAAAAGAGATCCATTCAAAGGGGTATCCATAAGCCCTATAGAGTTGAGGAAACCAAATAAATCCATCATGCTATCCAAGAAATCAACAAGGCCTCCACATTTTTTTAGAAGGATACAAAGGGGAATTAAAATCCCATCCCAACATCCAAAACTCTTCCTTTCTATTGATAATAATGACCTCAAGCAATTTCCAGAGATTTAATCTATCCAGATGTAAGTTAGGACCATAAATATTAACCAGATTCCACTTGACCAAGGTAATTATATCTTCCATAGAAACTATCAGACAATTTGTGCTATAAAAATTTAGCCCTCCAAAAAGCCTAGCAGGGTCCAACAAGTCACAATCCCACCCGAGGCTCCATCAACATCACCAACTTCAAAATTAGCACCAAGCCAAAGCCAATTGATCACTTTTTCAAAATTCTCTCTTTTCATTTAGTTTCCTGGATTAGGAGAACATCCAGTTTCACATCCGCCAAAAAAGCTTTCAACAAATTTTGTTTGTAGGGGCAATTAAGTCCCCTCACATTCCAAGACAAAAAATGCATTAGAACAAAAGGAACAATAGTATCACCTTGATACTACTAAGGTTTGGGAGAGGGTATCCCTCTAATTCTTTGTGGATTTACTCCCAGCAAGGGAGTCAAGAGTTCTCTATTTTCTGGAAGCCACATCTCTCAATGTGTCTTTGTTCCTTGCTTCTTTTAATGGAAGCCTACCCACTTTGTTATTCCCTCCCACATCTGGTTTCTTATTTTTCCTTGATTTTTTATTTATTTGATTCCACTCTTCATTCAAAACATCCTCTTTTTGGGGGGAGCTAGAGTACAACAAGTTTTTCTTGTATTCTTCATTATTTTCCTTTTCTTGAATTTTTTTGGCGTTTGAACCACCACCAAACCCATACCAACTTGAGAGATATCAGGAGATGAATTCAACTTCCTCTATTTCTTATGATTTTTTTTGCGGATTATCAAACATTTCATTCTCATTTTGTGGTTCAAGGTACTTCTCCAAAGAATGGGAAGAGGATAAATCTTCAAAAACATCCCCTATAATGACATTATTAGGAATGTCAGGGGAAATGCACCCATTCAAAGACTGACCCTCAACCCTAGCTGAAATTTGGGAAGGTGCCGACACCTTATCAGAAAGTAGCAGAGCTTGGTGTAACAAGCTCCTTTAACAAGGTCATGGGAGCAAAATTTTTCAAGGGAGAGCATACAAACACGCTTGATTGGGTTTTTTTAGGTTCAAGAGGGAGCTTTTTATAGACATCTTGTAAATGTCGAAATTTATTGCACCCCTAACAAAAAACCATAGCCTTTTCATATTCCAACAGCTGAACCCATCTGCTAAATTTTGATTTTAAAGTCACAGTGGTAGGAAGAATTGTATTGACAACAACATTTACACACATTCTAGTGTATACCTATTGTGACTTTAGAAGGGTCACTTTATCCACCGTAACCAAGGTACCAAAGAATCAACAATTCCTTTAAAATCATTTTGGTACTAGAACTCCAAGGGTAAACCAAGGAGCCTAGCTCAAGTTGGGGCCACCTTACCCAGGTTTGCAGAGGCATAAAAGCCTAGCTTACACTTACACAGGGAAATAATATCATTAAATTATTTATCAAAGGCTCAGGGGCCTCCCATGAGGACCTTGATCATATCCTTAGGGATCTAGAGTTAGGGTTAGGGTTAGGAAAATAATGTTAGGATTAGGGTTAGATTAGGGTTTATGTTTTATGGTTAGGGTTAGATTTAGAGTTTTGGTTATGGTTGGGATTAGATATGAAATTAGGGTTAGGGTTTAGTATTACAATTAGGGATTATAGTATTAGGGTTATATCTAGAATGAAGTTTTAGGGTTATTGTAATTATGATTAAGGGTTGTTTTTATATTTGGCTTAGAGTTGGGGTTAGGATTAGGGCCAGGGATAGGGCTAGGGTTAAGTTTAGGGATAGGTTTAGGGTAATTAGAGTGAATGCAACTAATTAATAAAATAAATAATATTTAGGGTTAGGGTTGGGGTTAGAGTTTTGGTTGTGGTTAGGGTTATAAAGATAGGATAAAGGTGAGAGTTAGGGTCAAGGTTAAGGTTTCGAGAGAAAGGGTTAGGTTATGATTTGGATTACCCTAAACTCTAACCATAACCATAAACCTAATCCCAAACCTAACCCTAAAGAAAACACATAACCTAACCCTAATTGTAGTGTTTGAGGCTAGGCTCAAACACTATATAACCTAACCCTATATAACCTAACACATAACCTAGCACTATAAAAAATTCTTCTCCCAAACAATCTCCTCTACTTCTATTCATGCCTACTAGAGTTGCAACATTCAACATTGGTGCTTCAACCATTCATTCAAAGCTAAGAATTTGAAAGCAGCGTTCATTTGTAATATAATTAATCATTTAACAATATTATAATTATTATTAATCTAGTACAATATTAATATTATTAATAATATACAGATAATATTAATAATCTAATATAATTACTATTAATCTATATATAGATTATATATAATCTTAATATATCAAATAGATCATTATAATTCATATAATGTAATATAATATTGTTATATAATATATTAATATTATAACATTATTATTAATCAAAGTGCTTTAATATTTATGTCGAGTTTTAGTACATTATATGATAGGTTACTAAAGTAGCTCCGAGATGCACGTGCTCAAAATCGACGGTGATGTTATAATCTTGATGAAAAGTTGCTTGACGGTTATGTTCAGTGCTGGTGACTTCTCAAACACAAAAAGATGTGATTTTGGCCCTATTAGGAAAAGATTTAAAAGTTGATTCTAGAGCTGAGAAAAATTATCATATTAAATTATGAAGCCCCTTTCTTTGGCAAGGAGATTCCATGTGTGTTCAAAAGTTCTTGTTGCACACATTTCCATTACTCATGTTGCTAAGAACCTTGCAAATCCTCATATTTGAAGATTGAAAAAATCCAAAGGTATATTTTATGGCCTCCCTTTAACCAAGGAAAATGGTTTCACAAAGTATCCTAGGAGTTTTATTATTTCCCTCATGACTATAATAGGCTTGGCTTACTTTATATTCACTACTCTAAATGGCGCCATAATAGGCTTTGCTTGCTTTATATTCACTACTCTAAATGGCACCATAATTTTTTTAAATTTAATTAACATACTCTAAAACCTAACTAAAGCAGGTTGTAGCTCGTCAAATTGGACAAGAGAAAGGTCAATACCAGCACTGAGGAAGACTTTGGAGGAGTGAAAACAAGGTCAATACCAGCGCCGAGGACTAGGTTGAGGGCACTCAGGGAAAATCAATGACCAAGGGACAATGAGTACTGTAAGTTTGGCACCCCCATTCTCTTTAACCTGCAATTTTCATGCCTAGTTTCCAAAGATCTTCTTGCACATTGGCCCCCCCATTCTCATAAAATGGTATAAGATAAGACAAAAAAAATAAAATAGCTTTGTCTTTCACATTTTTATAGTGATTACTAGAGGCACATAGACCAATTCTTCATAATAGATGAATTTGATCATAATTTTCCAATGATGCAACAATTCAACTTTGGGGTGTATCATTTAGGCAATAGTTCAACTTTGGGGTTCATCATTTAGGCAATGACAGATCCCTACTCTTTCCATATGCTCTTTCCTTTCTATTTCTTCAAATGTATAGTTTATGTCTTATATTGTATTGAAATAGTTATTCCCACAACTTGTGTGGGACACCATACATTTGTAATTATCAATAAAAGACATTTGTGAAAATCTTGTGCAATCTTTCTCTTGTATACATTTGCATAATGAACTGCAATTCATTTGATAATACTTTTGTGTATATGAATGGAACTTAGTAGAATTGAATGTGTACCTTTATCTTTATTTTTGCAAAAACTATCCCAACTTTACTTGATTGAGTTAGAAGCTAAATTAGGTAAAAAAATTGGTGACATCTTCTATATGTTTTCCTGCTAAACATCCTCACCAGTTGCCTAAACTTATCCATTGGGCATGGTGTCGACTCTTGGAACTTGACAAGACTTGAGAACTAGTCTTGCATAATGTTGTGACTCATCCAAAATAGTGCATAATGTTGGCGTTTTCTACAACCCAAGTAGAACTTGCAAAAGCTTCTATGAGCTTGCCATACTCAATTTTAAAAGTCCTGAAGGCACTGTGCCAACTTAACAAGAAAAATGCAACAAAACTGTTATCTCTCCTACACTTCAGACTCTGTAAGATCCAGGAGGGTATCCCTAAAATATATTGTCATTCATGATGAGAATGATTTTCTCATATGTGGATAAACAACAGATAAATTCTAGTCTAAGTTTAAACAAGATAATCTTCAAGAAATTGGCTATTTCTCAGGAGAATTCAGCTCTTATTTAACAAGGAATTGAAATAACACCTAAGTGTGCTTTTATGAAATATTCGAGTGAAATTGCCTGAAGCTATAACAAAAAATATAAGAACAATAAGCAGTCAGAGTACCAGTGCCATATCCTAAAGCACGGAGTCAAACTGGAAACTGAACTACAGGGTAACTTTCATCTAGAGCATCTATGATCTGTATGTAAGGCATTACCATCCATTCATCAATACATGAATCTATTACTCTTTAGCAAATCCTATGTGCTAATTTGCATGAACTTATTGAACAACTGAAGCATTTAACAAGTCCATCGAACCAGAGCTATAGTCGAACATAATCCACAGGAAATGACAAATGAAATTTAACGAACATCATCTTTGATAGACTTTTCATTAAAAATTCATGCAAATTATTACGATAGGAGAGAAAATAGACTCAAAACAATCACAAAACCCCATGATTTACTAAGTTCCCAAACAGATTCAAAGCTTCAAAAAACTGGACATATTCTTTTCTCTCTCTCTACTTGATTCTTCTCTTACGTATCTTAAGTAATTTCAACAGACCTATTCCTCGGCCCAGAATTCCCTTTTATAAAAAAAAGGGAGCAAACAAGTTTTAGGTCGGAGGATACACATGTCCATTTTTTACTGGACCGCTAATTCTTAATCAGTTATCTTTACATCATTTGCTTGGTAAGAGAAAAAAAGCTTAAAACAAAATGATGATTAATTTGTTACGGAGGAAAGGAAAGCGTGGTTCCAAGTATTGATTCCCTGACACCAAAGCATCTTTTAACCGCTCCATGTGCTGATTTTATTTACGCAATTTGTACCTGAATCCGGGAAGAGAATGCATTTCAAAATATAATACCGTAGGCCAGACCTGTATTTTACATGACCAAATTGCAGCTCTCATCCCCATTATTTATAATTCAAGTTCATCAATAAACATCTTCTTCCATGACTCAAAATCTTCCTCCGATGGCCAATTGAAAGCCACCACCTGGTCCACCATTTTTCGATAAGGTACATACTTTATCATTAATGACATGGATGTCTTGTCAAAATTCTCCAGGAAACTAATGACAAGTGATAACTTCTCTAAATTGTTCTCCAACATCCGAATATCAGCATTTTTGCATATCTCATGAGTTTGGGTGGTCATTATACTATTCATTTGCTCCTTCCACTCCTGCAAAGGCTTGACACTATCTTGACTATGCAAAATATGAGGTAGTGGAGTCAAATCTTTTCCATCATAAATATCCTTTAGTGCTTTGATTTTGGACTCCATAGGAGCAGCAGACCCTTGAAATTTTTGCTCAAAAATAGTCTTAACAAATTGATATGTTGTCATGACTGTAGGATACTTATTCCCATGCTGCTTTGCTCCAACTGCCATAAATTTCAATTTTTCCATTCTAAGGCCCCATCTATTTAGCAAAGGGATAGCCAATTCTTTGTCCCTTGGAAATAATTCAAGTGCTTGCAGCATCAAGGCATAATTCGCATGAACACCATTTATCTTACTCTAGACCCGTTTATGTAGATGCCTTAACACAATATAAACAATTTCTGAAATATTCCTTCCTGCTGCATCCCGGATTTGATTTACCATCTCCTTATATTCTTCAATCTGCTGGAGTAACTTTTCCCTAGAAGGATCTTCGCTGGAGGTACTGGGCTTCTCAACTGCAATAGGCACTTGTCCCATATTACACGGGACCATAGCCCAAGATTGAACCTATGCAGGAGGTTGGGGTTGATCAATTGGTGGGTCAGCAATAATTTGGCTAGAGCTAACCAACTTTTGGGATCTCAAGATTTCCATTTGTTTCCTTAATAAGGCCATTTCTGTTTCCAATTCCACCACCCTTTGCTGACTCTTATTATACTCAATAATAATGTCATTATATTGGTTCCTCAGAGTATCTCAGTTTTTAGTTAAATCCTTCACGGTTGCCCTAGTAAATTTGGCAACATTCACAACCATGTCAATAGCCTCTAAGGTAGGGGTATCAGCAACTCTCTTCATAATCAAATGACCACTAAAATCGGATGTTTCAGCGACAATAGGTTTTCGAGACCTTGTAGATAGTGACCATATTGCCAGAGAATCCCACTCTTCATTGAAAGCTGATCCTTTAAGTGCTAATGCCGCCTCCTCCTCTGTTGCAAGAAGTGGTTTATTTGCCCTTCTTACTGTATCAAATACTACAGCATCAGCAATATCCCATTCAGGGAGTAGCAATATCCCACACTTTTGAACCAATGTTTTGCCCTATTCTGGTGTGATTTCCTTAAATGTCTCCTTCAATTGTACTTTGACCTTTGACTGAATTACTTGCTCTGGAAGCTCTGGGTGCAAACTTCTCTCATGTGCTACCTGCTCAGTATAAGATGAGAGATGAGCTCTCCATACAAAATATTCAAAAGCACGGGTATGGATAAAAGAGTCATCCATCATGAATTCTTTGCAGGCTTCCATTCTCAAATCATCACTATTTGTAATTCCTTTAATCTCATCCTTCCCCAATCTTAGGGTGATGGCTCCTGAGCTCGTTGCAATGTCAGTCGGATCTAGTGGCATTTCTGGATTTATTTCATCCGGAGTTACAATAATATCCTCCTCATCATTACCTTTCTGGCCAACATCCCCCATACTATTAGTTCTAGGCCTCTTTGGGGATGATGTGCTACTCTATTCTGAACTCTTCAGAGGCGAATCTAGATCAATAATACCAGATACTGATTTCCTTAGGATGGATGATGCACCACTCATCGTAACTTCCTCTGTCCTATTTCTCTTCCTTCTTGAAAACACTTTTATTTTCCCTTGAGGCTGGTAGGTAGGCTTTTCTTCGATTCTTATCTCAGGGTGCTGCTCAGTAACATGTGACTTTCCCTTTCCTTCTACAATCCTTTCCTCCTTCAAGACTCCTACTATGCTCTCGAAATTATCAAGAACATAGATTGCCTTGTTGAGCTCATCTTTAGCATCAGGTACAGGATCAAAACTAGGTATTTTCTCCTGTTTACTTCTTACCATTTTTGAATAGGCAATGTACATTGCCTTTCTCTCATCCTGTAAGTCCTCATCAAAAATATTCTTAATGATATCTTCAGGATAAGAGAAATTATGAACAAAGGTTCCAGTTCGATGTCTAGCCTTCATTTGGGAGATAAAACCCTCGGGATCATAATTCCTATGGCGTATAGTATTCAATCTATATGGTTTGAGTAACAAGTGTAAATTTCTCCACCCTCCCTTTATCATAACAAAATCTGCAAAAGCTGTATATTCAGGGAAAAAGGTCCCTTTCTTGTGTTCAACAGGGAAATGAAAATCTTGAGATGCTCCCAATTGCCTCATAATCTCTACAAAACCAAGTCTTAGAGGAACTTCTTTAGGTAGGATAGACGGGATGGCATTGGTGCCAAAGACCCTGAAGATTGTAGTATTGTGATTGGGGATAATATCACCCCAATTATGGGTTAGATTCAGCTCAAGCCTCCTCTCCATAGGTCTTAGAAAGTCGTGAATTTCTTTTGGAATCTTGGGTGGATCAACAACTAAAGCCTTCCTTAACTTAGATCCAAAAATATTATGAAAGGTGACATAATCAAACTTATGATCATTTTTGTCTGAGACCCTAGTCCAATATTGGACAGGCATTTCAATATCTCCTTCCATCTTCTTCAACTCCATATCTTTTTCAAATACCTTCTCACTCCTATATAAAAACATATGAATCAACAGCGAAAACCATCTGAATTTTACCCAATTCTTTCCCAGCTTCAAAGCTGCTAAGCCAGAATCTATGTTCTCTGCAAGGTAAGTGGCAAAGTCATATACCACATTATAACCAAGGTGTTGGAGGTTGACAGCCATATACATTATCTCTATAGGCACAGTCTTCTTCAGGTCAATCCCCAAAACTTGACATAGTGCATAGATGGTCTTCTTGAAATGAGGGGCGAAGTAGTCTACCGGGAAAGGTTCACGCTCATTCTTGCCAATAACAACCTTTTTCTGATTCTTCCCTCTTCCCGACATAGCCAAATGGGGTATCAAAAGGGATGTCCTTATCAAACCCTTAGTGTTTCTGTATTCTTCCCTGAAGACCTCCAATTTGATGGGAATCATATCCTGGCTCCATTCATGTAAGCCAAAAATCTCTGCAATTTCCTCTCTGGTTACTTTAATCATAGGCTTGCCAAGATGTGTTCTGATAATTCGAATCACAGGATCGTACCTTGCAGCAATATATTTTAATAAGTCTACATCTTCATAGACATTCAGTACCAATAGCTTACCCAAGTCCAGTCTCCATGGATTACACAAAGGAACAGGAAATTTTTTATTTCCAAACCAATTGGAAAATAGCTGCCAACCAGTGTACGTCAATTCGGCATCATGGATTGTACATTGTTTTTCCATTAAACCTTCATGAATCACAGGTCCATAGAACAATATCCTTCCTTCTTGCTTCTTGCTTGTAGAAGGTTTCAACAGATCAATAATATCTTGTGAGTAACCCCTAGGCGTAGCCTCGGGACCAACAGTTTGTGCCTTGGATGCCATATATTTTAAACAGAAGGGGATTTGAACTAGGGTTTTCTTAAAGAAAAACAAACAATTACACCGTATTCTCGACTGCCATTACAAAAAACTTTTTTATATGCACACAAATCACTAGCAATGACCTATATAATCTCTAATAGCCAATTTGCTTAACAATTCACCAGGAATCGAAAAGGACACAATCGCCAATTATTCAATAGGCAACGCTAATATATTCTGAAATTACAAAAGAAGGCATTTGTATCACTTACTATTTATTTTGCAGAGTGTCAACTGTCGCGATAATGAAGAACTGAGATAATAGCCGCTTTTCTAAACATCGAGGAATTCTTATAAACCGGAATGCAACACTGAAATAGCAATCCACTGGTTATTTAGCATTTAATTACACAGGCTGAGTCGAACTTGACTATTACTATTCGCTCGCGCGAGATAGAACGGCTATAATACAACACCAGTTTGTTTGAAAACACGCCATTGATCAAAGATACAGTTGGCCAGACGGACGGTCCAGATTTGGTCAACAGCAGTTTGAAAATGACACATCCTCCTTCCAGTCAGCAAGTGAGCAAGAATATTTCCCATTAGGTACCACATCAGCATGGAACGGGTCTCACCTCATTCGTTAATCGATAACACCGGCACCCACGCGTCAACACATCGCATACCTCGTAGCATTATTGAATTTGAAATTTTAATTGCGCGAGGTCAGTGAGGGACGGCCCAAATGCATCGGATAGTACATAGCTGTCAGCATCATCACCCGTCCATCAGTCAGCATTCAAAAACTAGCCCCACCAAGTTACACAACAGGTGGCAGCATCTCACAAGCCTCGCAACATTTTCTGTGACGCAAGCACAAACCTTGCGAGGTGTGCGATGAATGGTCAAGATCGCAGTTCCTGCATTCGTCGGCTAATACAAATTTGCACATGCAAAATAGTTACCTTAAAGAAAGGGGACCATTAGGCAAACGGGGAAATAACCCATGGGGTCAAAAAATAATTCAAAGGCTACGTTGTAAAGGTTAATAGGCCGAAAACCATAGGGACGCATAAGTCAAAATGCAAAACCGAAAGGATAGGTAAAAGGGGTCGGTGAAGTGATGACCAAAAGGGATAAAACACAACTTAAGTGACTGAGTACTGCTGATAGCAAGTCAACGACCAGAAAGAAAAAACCCCCAAATACCAGACCAGTAGAAAAATAACGAAGATAAAACCACCCCAAAGGGAAGGAAAATAAAAGCTCCACCACATAATACCTACCAACCTTATTCAACCTACCAAATGACTCAAAACAAACTAACTGTGCAAACAAAACTTATTTACTTAAACAAAAACTATCCTAACCTAGACTAACTGAGGAAAGGAATACCTAAATAAAACCATTAACTGGTTCATGAAAGTAGCTACCCTTTCTTTGCAACTTGTAATGCTCCATATGTTTGTGAGCATCAAAGAGGAAATGAAGAAATGATAGATGTTTAACCAACTATTGCAATGCCTCATAAATGGAGAGAAAAAATTCCACAAATCCACTTACCATTCATGTTATCTTAAAATGGATAGGATAGTAGGATAGAGTCCTCATGCTTGGGTGCAATAATGACTTGTGATGCATTGCTAGTTTCCATCCTAGTTAGATGCCTGATAGGACATCCCTTTGAAAGCTTTAAATTGGTTTTTTCTTTTTCCTCTTTTGGTGTGATCATATCCTTCATCTTACTCTTATGGTGCTCTTGTGGTACAAGGAATTGATTTGAAACTTCATGGTTTTCTTCTTCTTTCAAAGAACCCAATAAGGTTGATATAATATTATCATCACTGCATCCTTCAAACCTTTCTACCTTTTTTATGGTTGTCCTATTTCATGGCTAAGTTTAGACAAGAGAGAAGGAAAAATAGCTTGCTTTTATTGATTGAAAGGTAAAATTACAGCTGAGTACAAGTCTGTGAAAATGAGTTACAATGCTATCTTTTTCTTGAAAGCTCCAAAAATGAGCTATAATACTTGCTAAAAGAAGAAAGAATTAACTCCAAACTATCATTTGAAGTTACTTTATGCTTGCAAAGACGTTGCACAAAGATGTTAAGTAGATTTGATTTGTGATGGACACATTTGGACGGTAGTAACAATAACTTGCAATCTATCAAGACTTGATTACCTTATAACCTGTCAATTTCTAGTGATGAAATGATAAATTAATCATAATGTCACCTTCGGATCACATCACCATGAAAGAACTTCATCCAACATCCTTATGAGTGCAGGCACCACAAAATAGGTATTTGTCAGATTTATCTTCCTCAAGCGAGGGAAATTCAGGAAGAGAAGAGGAAAGCGAGACATGTAGTAGGTCTAAAAGAGGGAGATCAACTAGAGGTCAAAAGATTAGAAGAAAATTCCATAAACGCATGGAATTTTTTCTCACTGAAGGGGGGTCATGTTCTTATGATGATGAGAGCATAGGCGACATCGAGGTGCCCTTGAGGTACAAAGATCTACGGAAACAATGGGTACCCAAGGAACTTCCTCCAATAAACACTGATCTTTGTGTCAACGAGAGGATATATCGCATAACACCATTGTCATTACATGGTTTGGGCCTATTTTGCATGGACGACATAAAAGTCTATTATGACAAAGTTACTGAGTTGATGGAGTATGTTGGACCCTGTTATAATTACAAAGATTGGATGCAGCTGGTTCGATATACACGAAGTATGCGTAGGTATGCACTATTAGCAAATTATATACAACTAAAAGATAATGATCAAAATAAAGGAGTGGCTAGGTACATTGACAGGAGGCCAAAAGCATCAGAGAATATTGCAGGGTTTATAAATAGTACACAACCTGGGTCAACAAATAAGCAATCCAATTGTATATTTGAGGCGCGAGAGGGAAACCGTGTATTCGTATGTGCGATAAAATCAATAACTATAGGGGAAGAGTTGCTAATCGATTACAATTTGAATCACTTAGATACAAACACAATTACTATGGAGGTGGTATGTACTATATATATACCATTTTACCCAACCTCCAATTAATGACTCCAATATACCATTTTGTTATTATGTTTTTTTTCGTAAGTCTATTGGTTTTATTTCGGTAATGTTTTTTATATTTAATTTTTGTCACAGCGGGACATTGATCATACGAGGAAGGCTCCGGCCTAGAGCACAGATCGCGATCCATCTTCAGGCGCTTCTATCCGACAGGTTTACGTCATTATAATTGTACAAATTAGATACGAGCAAAATGTTTTATTATTATGTTTTTTTCATGAGTTTATTGGGTTAATTTTGATAATATTTTTAATATTCTTGTTGCAGTTGGCTGATCGGGGAAAGGCACTAGCAGTATAGGAGAGCATCCATATGGAGGTGCAGTCACTATTATGTGATGATGACATTGCATTTTCCACAAACCCTGTGGATATGATGAGGAAGGCCCAAAAAAAATGCAATCAAGAAATCCTTCAGTTGGTATTCGTAGTGCCTCAAATAGATGAGATAAAAGAAAGGGTTAAAATATTGTCTCAGAGAGCACAAAACTTGGAAGTAAGCTATCATGAGATTTTTAATTATAACATAAGTTCATTCATGGTTTTATATTTTGTACTCTTTTATGTCATGAACTAAAATATGTGTTGTTTTTATAGGATTATTTGCATCCTCATGATCATGCTGCTGGCCAGATCAAGGTACTGCAAGTGTCAATCTTGATCTTCCTGTGCATACAACACATCATCTGACCCGATCATCTGTGCCTATATTGTCGTCTGAAATGTCAGCAACACATACCATGCAGGCATTCAGTAGTCCACCCTCTGGCAGCGAACACATGCCACTACATGTGTCAGTACCTGTGGATGCAGAGGCCACTACTACTGGTGATGTTTTAGCAGCATTTCCTGGTTCTTCCCGTATTACTAGTACGGGAACATTACCGGTCACATTTGTGGTGACCGAGGATTTCCTTCCCATAAAGATAGAGAAGGTCCCAGGTACTTTAAAATGTTTTAATTATTATTATTATTTTTTTAAGTAAGTGCTAATAGTGGGGATAGCGCCCTATTATATTGATTTACAAAATGGCAATATTTGCCTACATTATAATTGCAGGAAATGATGTTTTTTATAAACATCTAAGTGATATTTCATTGGAGCTCTTCGGGCCCACCATACGTACACGATGGAATGCCCAAAATCAAGATTTAAAAGATGAGCTCATTAACCGTTTAGTTGTGTTTTTCGGTGATAAAACATTCAACCGAGCCAAGGTCCTTAAGAAAGTTGGTACCTATCTAAAGTATGTGAGGGACCAATATAGGTCACATTTAAAGAAGAACAGAAAGTACGAGCGTCCCCCCATGATTCCGGAAAGGGAGTGGAAGGACTTGGTGTCAGATGGAAAGGAGAAGGCTGAAAAGAAGAAAGGAAAGATACTACCGGGCCAAGGAAGGTATGTAATACTATCAACAATTTAATTATATACCGATTAATCTTTCTTTTTACATAATCTAATGTATTTCAAATTTTTCATAGGCTGCCCGACACATCGAAGGCAACAAAGGCAAGACTAGAAAAACACGGGCAACACAAACTTGGCTTTGGTGGTTATATGAAAGTAGCTGCATGATTTGTAAGTATCAATAAATGAAATATTGCATCCAAATAATAAATTGCAAACAATTTTGGTTTTATCACATCATAGAAGCAAAATTCATGATCGCATGCAAAAATGCAGGGCTTTGATTTCAACAAAGTGCCCACACAAGAGGACCTAAAGATTGCCTTCGACCAAGGCTATGGAGCCCTGACTGAACAACTAAGAGTCTCGACTGGGCAAACACAATCTTCCACTGCATCCAACATGCAGGTAAATAAACTCAATAAAGTTTATTTCAAATTGAATACTTGTGCAATTTGTTCAATATTAATTTCCACCATAATAATGTGCCTATTTGTTTTACACAGATAAGCAATGATAATCTTACACATGACATTGGAATGCAGCCTAGTGAGGGTGGAGCGCAACCTACCGATGAAGGCCATGGTGTGCATCCCGGTACTAGATGTATTCATGTGCTATACAAAACATACTATGGATTAATACAATTAAACATCTTTAATTGCATTTAGTGTATTAATGAATGTAACCTTTCGTGTTTCAACTTTAGAGCATGTAGAGCGTGATCAACATATTGAGCATGATCAGGCTAGACAAGATCAGGAACATGATGTGGCTCCATTAGGTAAGCAGGACCACTCTAATGTTCTTTTAAACATTTTTAATTGCAATTGGTGTATTAATTAATGTAATCTTTCATGTTTCAACTCCAGATCAGGATTTAGAGGGTGTTCAACATGTTGAGCATGAGGCTATAAGACAATATCAGGAACATGATGTGGCCCAATCAGGTAAAGAGCACCACTCTTATGTTCTTTTAATTAATGAAATACGTGTAACAATAATAATAAAACATATCAATTTAACATTTATTTGCTATTGCAGCAGACCCCCCCTTGCAGCCGCCTCCACATTGTGAGTACACGACTAGGCATACATTAAGATCACGAGCAGAGCTCAGAACAACTGAAGGGGGGACAAATGATTTAGAAAATGATACTCCACTTCAGCAATTTATAGCTGCAAAAAAGAAACAAAAAAAAAGTGATTGTAATCATATTATGACAGCCATATTTTTGATAATATGTAAAAACTGAAAAAATGAAATATGTTAATGAATGAATCTGAATATGTTAATGAAAAAATGTTATATGTTAATGAATGAATGTTATATGTTATTAATGGATGAATGAATGATTAATGTTATATGATCGGGTATGGGGAATTGAGAGTGATGTGAGGGTCGGGGGGGAGGAGGAGGGCCAAATGAGCTTCCACCTTCACGTGGTTGGCCCTGTTAAGTAGAGATTATTAAACTACTCTCAAAACAAAGAGAAGCTCAAAAAGGTAAGTAATGCACTTTTCAATATGAGAAATGCATCATTTGAAGAATCAAACCAATCTGCAAAGATGAAAGAAAGTGCTAACTTTTCACTATGAACATTGTGTTATGTGTGGATTTGGTTTCAAAGCTCTGTTGATGGAGATGGCTTGTATGACATTCAAAAAAAATATCATTATTGCTGCTACAAACAGGCCTCATATCGCTGTAATAGTCTTGATCTTTCAACGAATAGGTTTTTAAAAAAAAATGCACTTTCTCGTCGAACCGCAAAAATGTCCGACGAATTTGCAATGTATCCGACGAAGTTTCGCCGTAATGAATTTGCCTATTTCGTCGCTCGTTTGATGAAATTTTGTCGCTATTTCAATCTAAACTATGTCACCAAGACCCCTGCCGATGCAATCTTATCGGCGTCATATAGCTACTCGGATAGACCTTCAGAACTCACTCCGATGATATATGTCTTGCCGATATGCTTCCCTCGATGAGACAATATGTGTATCTCGTCGATGAAAAGTTATTGTTGAGACAGAGAACCAGTCCTCCCGATATATCTTCTCAGGCAATTTTGATCGCTGTAATAGTCTTCATCTTTCATCGATATGCCTACATTTCAACGAATAGGTTTTTTAAAAAAAAGTGCATTTTCTCGTTGATTTTACGACGAACCGCAAAAACGTCCGACGAATTTGCAATGTATCCGACGAAGTTTCGCCGTAATGACTTGCCTATTTCGTCGCTCGTTCGATGAACTTCTGTCGCTATTTCAATCTAAACTATGTCGCCAAGACTCTTGCCGATGTAATCTTATTGGCGTCATATAGCTGCTCGGGTAGACCTTCAGAACTTACTCCGATGATATGTGTCTTGCCGATATGCTTCTCTCGATGAGACAATATGTGTATCTTGCCGATGAAAAGTTATCATTGAGACAGAAACCAGTCCTCCTGATATATCTTCTCAGGCAATTTTGATCGCTGTAATAGTCTTGATCTTTCAACGAATAGGTTTTTTAAAAAAAAGTGCACTTTCTCGTCGAATATACGACGAACCGCAAAAACGTCCGATGAATTTGCAATCTATCTGATGAAGTTTCACCGTAATGACTTGCCTATTTCATCACACGTTCGACGAACTTCTGTCGCTATTTCAATCTAAATTATGTCTTCAAGACTCCTGCCGATGTAATCTTATCGGTGTCATATAGCTGCTCGGGTAGACCTTCAGAACTTACTCCGATAATATATGTCTTGCCGATATGCTTCCCTCGTGCTTCGTCGATGAGACAAGAGGTGTATCTCGACGATGAAAAGTTATCGCTGAGACAAAAATCCAGTCCTCCCGAAATATCTTCTCAGGCAATTTTGACCGCTATAACTATATTGATCTCTCAACGATATTGCCAATACGTCGAATTTGTGTCGTAATGGCAACGGACTTACGTTGTTAATCTGACGGTTTGGCGAAGGTATACCTCCCACCATCTGGGCACTGTTCATCATGCGATCGACGAAGTTGGCGTTGCGGTTCTGACGAGTGTGCGTCGTGAGGTCGACGTTTTGCAGCCCGTTGGGATGTAGACGAAATTCGAGCGACGGAGCTGATTTCTGTTAATCGTCGGCTGGCCGACAATGTATCATCGCGATTTCGATGAAAGGCCGTCGAAAATTGGGGTCAAATCCTGTAGTGAGTATTTCTTTGAATTTTCATGCTTCGGGGCATGAATTTCTATATAGTATAGTCTCATATGTGGATTGCTATTGTTTTAGTGGATCCATGCCTCATGACACATGTTTCGTGCCATTCACCAATCTTAGAAATCACCTTTATTGATTTTCCCAATGCCTCAAACATTATGAAAAAATGGGGGGGTGATTGGATCACTTGTTAGAGGTCTCTTGTTGCTTAAACGAACCCAAAGAGACTCCCATTTATCAACATTCAACACCCAAGAGTTGATATACAATTAAATATCCATTCTTGTCATGCCCTATTGAAGTTTTTTTTAGAATTTTCATGAGAAACCTCTTGTAGACATGATCATATGCTTTACTTATATTTAATTTGATAATGTTTCTCTACTTAGAACATATTATTGGGTGAATTGATTTGTGTGATGATAATTCCATTGATGATTGACCTATTTGGTGTAAAGTTGCTTTATTCTTTCAAAATGATTCCAGGGAGAAGTAATTTGAGTCTATTTGTAGTTGCTTTGGATATGATTTTGTACATTATGTCACAAAGTCAAATGGGTTGATAGTAATTGAAGGATGGTGTGTTTAGTTTCTTTGGAATCAATGCAATGTTGGTTGAATTTCATTTCTTAAGAGTCTTTTACAACCTTCCATACAAACTTGCCTATTATGCTCAACATTTTTGGAAGAAAAAAATGGAAATCCATTAGGGCTAGGAGCCTTGTTAGGACGAAGTACTGTAATGACCAATTTTACCCCCGTTTCTTTAATGGGATTGATCAACATTTCATTATTGTCTTTTGTAACTAGCTTGGAAATATTGTTAAGGACCATCTCTTGTGTCTTAGGTTCGAAGTTGATTTTTCTAAAATTGTCATGAGAAACCTCTTGTAGACATAATTGTACACTTTGCTTATATCTAATTTGATTATGTTCCGCTATGTAAAGCATATTATTGAGTGAATTGCTTCGTGTTTTACGGTAATTCAATTGATGATTGACCTATTTGGTGTAAATTTTCTTTGATCTTTCAAAGTAATTCCAAGGGTGGTAATTTAAGTTTCTTTGCAATTGCTTTGGATATGATTTAGTACATTATGTTACAAAGACAAATGGGTTGATAGTCATTGAAGAATTTTGTGTTTAGTTTCTTTGGAATCAATGCAATGTTAGTTGAGTTTCATTTCTTTAGATTTTGTCTTGATTTTATTGAGTATTCTACAACCTTTCATACATCCTTGCTTGTTATGCCCAACATTTTTGGAAGAAAATGATTAAAAATCCATTAGGGTTGGGAGCCTTGTCTAGATGAAATAGTGAAATGACTAATTTTACCCCCTTTTCTTTGATGAGATTAATCAACATTTCATTCTATTCTTTTGTAACCAACTTGGGGATATTGTCAAGGAGCATCTCTTGTTTTCCTAGGTTTGAAACATCAAGACAATAAAATAATTATTCAAATAAATTGACTACCTCCTTTTGTATTTCCACCTTGTCAAGTATTATACTTCAATCCCATTCTTGGATGGAATTTGTTTTGTTTTGCAGCTTGTGTACCTCTATAGCATTGTGGAAGTATATGGTGTTTACAATTCTAGCATCTAACAATATTTAACTAGATTTGGATTTTAAAAAAAATATCCGTGTTAAAATTTCTTCATATGAGCCAATAATTTTTCTTCTTTGAAAAAATCTTTTTGAAAATTACCATGTGTGAAAACTTGTTGGTTGATATAATTTAGTTCTCCTTTAATCATTTCTTTTGATATAAAAATATTTTTAAAGGATGTTTTGTTCTAATCTTTAAGGCATAACTTGATATGTCTAAGTTCCCTTGCCACCATAATCATCTTGAATCCTTTTTAGATATCCACATTTATCCACCAAGATTTTATCATTTCAATTTTATTTTTCTTCCTCAAAGATGACATCCTTCAAGTTTGATAGGGCCTTTTAATGGGGCATAGTCTTTTGTGATGGTGAGAGAAATTAGGAATTAATTACATCCATAAGACAGTATAATCATCGAGTGTAGAATAGAGGAAACTTAGCCTTGAAGCATTATACATGAATGTGTCAAGGTTGTCAACAATGTAGTTGAAATTGAGCCTTATATTGGTCAGACTTTAGAATGATGTCAAGAAAGACCTCCTTTTCTTAAAAAAAAGTTGAAATATATTTGAGATTGAATTGTACTCTTATGCTACCCTTCTTAAGAATGATGTCAAGAAAGACCTCCTTTTCTTAAAAAAAAGTTGAAATATATTTGAGATTGAATTGTACTCTTATGCTACCCTTCTTAAGAATGATGTCAAGAAAGACCTCCTTTTCTTAAAAAAAAGTTGAAATATATTTGAGATTGAATTGTACTCTTATGCTACCCTTCTTAAGAATGATGTCAAGAAAGACCTCCTTTTCTTAAAAAAAAGTTGAAATATATTTGAGATTGAATTGTACTCTTATGCTACCCTTCTTAAGAATGATGTCAAGAAAGACCTCCTTTTCTTAAAAAAAAGTTGAAATATATTTGAGATTGAATTGTACTCTTATGCTACCCTTCTTATTCATGGGGTATAAATTTGTGTTAAAATCTCCACCAATGATAACTGGGTTGTGTCATATGTGGTAAGGTGCGAATAAACGTAGAAATTTGGTTCCAAACTAAAGTTTTGTTCGTAATCTTAATCGACTTATAAACATTGAACAAAGTGAAGGCTGAATTCAAAAAATAACATTTGATTTTAATCACTTGTTATTTTTGAGCTTGTTGGATTCCTTCTAACTTTATTGATCTTCGAGACCATCTAATACAATCCGCTAGCATTATGATTTGCTTCAATAAATATTCCTTCCCATCCCTTGCAATGGGCGATAAACATATTTTATATATTCTTGTTTTAGTTTAGTATTTTGTAGCATAACATCAAGTTGAAAAGTTTTTATTTAGTGTTTCACTAGGTAGTTACCTTTTTTATAGGGGTGTTTAAGCTCCTAACATTTCATGAGACAATTTTGGTTGCTTTGAAATAATTATTTTTCCCATTTAGATGTGAGAAGTTATTGATTAGTTGATGACTGATCCCGAGAAACAATGAGTTCTTCCCTTTTTGTTTGTTTGGTTTACAACTTATTCTTTTCCCAAACTGAATGATAACCTTGATTTTTTTATAAGCGGATTGGTTGATGCACCTTTGGTTGGTAATGGCCATGATATTTTCTTCTTCATTCAAACCATGCATTATCTTCTTTAAATACCCTTGAGTCATGGACCCCTAAGTCATTTGTAGTCTTCCCCTTATAGGTGGTAATTTTCATTAAATTTGGAGTTTGATTGTGAGGAGGTTCTATCCTTGTTTTTCATTGTGAGTGAGTATTTAATTGTCGATTGGGAGTGAGTATTAAATACAACGAGTGAGTTTTTATTTTTCATTAATTTCATTAGTTTCCTTAGACATACATCAACCAGAATTGGGTCAAGCCCATTGTTAATGCTTTTATCCCTTAAGTTCCTTCTTTATGTTTTTAATTGTCGATTGTGAGGAGGTTCTATCCTTGTTTTTCATTGTTTTTTTTGTTCCATGATATTTGTGTTAGCCTTTTACATGTTTTTGTGATGGTATGCTTCAAACATGTGTTGTTGCATGCTTTAGTCATGATGTTCAATTTTAGCATGTGTGAAAGTGTGAGATTGTGAGATGCTTGCCGCAATTATGACATGAAAAGTTTGTTTGTGTTTTTATGTAAATGTTGATATAAAAGGGGACCTTACTTATGCCACTAGAGTCCATATTGTAGCATTGTGAGCCTTTGGTTTGTTGTTGCATTATGTGTGATGCATTTAGGCATATTTGTGCTTATGTTGTGATGTGCTGATATGTGTGTTGATGCTTGTATTTTATTTGTGGAGGATGCCTCTTATGTACTACTATACAGGTTAGTTTAGTCAAGATGACTTTGTTTGAGATTCATGAGGTGAAAACAATCACATGATGTGGTTGGTATTTAGGAAATAATGGTAATGTTATAAAACTTAATGTTGAGGTTTCCTCCTAGGCATGAGGAGACTTGGGTTGGTAGTTCACAATCAATGCAAGGTGGACAAAACTCTAGGATCCCTTGTATGTCTAGGGTTGAAGAGGAGCTCAAGCAAGAGTAGCCTTGTTAGAAGGTTAGGTAGGTGGTGGGTAGACTTGGTGAATTAGTGGGGCACACAATTGATCTCCATTAGTGGTTGAAATTTGAGGGGAAAGAGGTAGCGACCTTGTGTTTACTTTGAAGAGGATTTTTGGAATGTATCTATTTGAGAGAAATCTCAAGGCTTGCTTGCCATTTTGTAGTTGTTTGGGTATAATTCCATTTGGTGGCTTTAGGAGTAGAAGCATAACCTTTCTTTGGATTTGATTACACATGAGATGATCTTAGAGAGATAATACAATATATGATTGATGAGTTTCAGTACTTGATGCTATTGGGTTTGACTGTAGCTCTATATGAAAAAAATCTCTTTTAGCTTATGCAACATGTAGTCTACATTATTGGCAAGAAGCTTCTCTATAACAAGTTTGTGTGAGACATGAACTTGCAGATTGTGGATCTAATTTGCATGACATGTCCTCAAACTTTAGAGATATCTATGGAGAAGGCGAATGCAAAGAAATTATGTGGGCTCATGGAATGGATGGATTTTAGGTTCGTAGAGTTGAGGGCTTGGGGATCTCAACCATGACCTAAGGAAGGAGGATTATGGTTGCACCACCTAAAAGGCTTTGAAAAAACAATGTCAAGAGCTTGAGCCCTAATTGATATTCAAGGGAAGTCAAATTTTTGGGTGCAAGGTCATGTTGTGTGTGTTTCATCTTTGTTTTAGTAGGATTCAAGGAGTAGGCCTATTCCTAGTTAGGGAAGATGTAAAGCTATTTGACTCCACTTTTTGCATGTGTTGTTTTTGTACTTGATATTTATATAATATTTGTTGATGTTTTGTAATGTTGTTTTGATTCTTCTATTATAATGTAAAATTTAAGCTAATTTAAATTAAATAATACATTATTTGAATTAGGTTTTATAGTGTGAATTTACAAGAAATTGAAGTACACAATTAATAAATTGAGTTTATAATTGCAAATAAAAGAAAATAAGGAACCCAAAGCCAAAAATTGAAGCTCACTAGCAAGAATTGTTGCGTGATGCATTGTCTACGGTTGCCATGATGTTGGATGCTGATAATCATGTCTCTCTCCTTGAGATTCATGCCTAGTTGCACACATGACAAGAAATAAATACAACTCTAGGTGTGGTAGAAAAACAACTAAAACTAATTTAATCCTTAGATTTAATGAAAATGAATGATGAGAAGTGAGAAAAGAGTGTACATCTAAAATCAATTTAAAATTATCTTTTTTAATACAAAGAAAATATAATAAATTTATTATTACACATGTAAAAACAAAATTTTAAATTAATATATTTAAAAATAGCATATCTATCTTTAAAAAATAATATAATTAAGAATCACATTTACACTTAACTTTATCATATAATTTCAAAATAATTTTATAAGATTATTATTATTTAGAATAGAGTTATGATTAGGATTAGGATTTAATTAGGGCTAGGATTCAATTAAAATTCTAAGATAAAGCTTGGAGTTAGTGTTAGGGTGATTGGGGTTAGATTAGGGTTAAAATTAGGGTCAAGGATAGGGTCATATTTAGGTTAGAGTTTAAAATTAGGGTTAAGATTACAATATTTTTCAAGTTTTGGGTTCAGTTAGGGTTAGAGTTCAATTAGGTTTACGGTTCAATTATGGTCAGGCTTAAGGTTCATTTAAGACTAGGGTTAGGTTAGTGTGAGGGTTCTACGATCAATTAAGGTTAGGTTACATATAGGGTTAGAATTACTATTAGAGTTCAATTAGGGTTAGGGTTAGGTTCGACATTATGATTTAGTTATAGTTAAGGTTTGGGTTAGCCTTGAACTATGCTTACATTTATGCTAGGTTTAGGGTTCATTTCAGATTAGGGATAGGGTTCACTTAGGATTATGTTTAGATTTCAATTAGGGTTCAATTAGTGTTAGGTTTCAATATGGGTTATATTTTATAAAATTTATTAATGATAGGGTTATGCATAGAGTTTATTTTTCATGTTATATAAAATATATAATGAGAACTTAATTAGGATTATGATTCTATTGGGGTTAAATTAGGGTTAGGGTTAGGGTTACAATTATGATTTAATTAGAGTTAAGGGTCAATTAGGGTTATAACTAAGGTTCAATTAAGGTTATGGTTAAGGTTATGGTTAGGATTAGGATTCTATTAGGGTTAGGGTTCAATTTCAATTAGGGTAAAGGTTAGGGGTCAATTAGGGTTAGATATAGGGTTTAATTAAGGTTAATGTTAGTGTCAAGGTTAGGGTTATGGTTAGGTTTAAGGTTTACTTAGCATTTTGGTTAGGGTTCATTAAGGGTTAGGGTCCAAATACGATTCAATTAGGATTCAATTAGGGTTAGGGTAATGATTACAATTCTAGGATAAAGCTTGATTCTAGGGTTAGGGTTAGGGTTAAAATTCTATAAATAAGAGTAGGGTTAGGGTTAAAGTTGGAATTAGTGTTAGTTTTAGAAATAAGGTTAGGGTTAGGGTTAAAGTTAAAATTAGTGCTAGGTTTAGGGTTAGAATAAGTGTTAGAGTTAGAGTTAGGGTTATGGTTAAAGCTAGAATTAGAGTTAGGGGTAGGGTTAGAGTTATTAATATGTTTATAATTAAGTTTAGGTTAGGGCTAGGGTTTAATTAGAGTTCAAATATGGTTAGGGTTAGGGTTCAATTATGCTTATGGTTACAATTACATTTAGGCTTCAATTGCAATTCAATTAGGGTTAGGGTTAAAGATATGATTAAATTTCATTTAGTGTTATAGTTAAAGTTACAATTGGGGTTCATTTAGGGATAGGGTTAAATTAAGGTGAGTGTTAGGGTTAAAATTAGGGTTAGGATTCAATTAGGGATAGGGTTAGGGTTAGGGATCAATTAGGATTAGGGCTCAATAAAGGTTAGGATTTAATAGGGTTCAACTAGATTGATCATGGTTTAATTAGGGTTAGGGTTAGGGTAGGGTTCAATTAGGGTTGGGGTCAAGGTTAGGGTTATAAGATAAAGTTTGGGGTAAGGGTTGGGGTTGAGGTTAGGCTTAAGACTCAACTAGGGTTAAGGTTAGGGTTAAATTAGAGTTACACATAATTAGGGTTATGGTTATAGTTACAGTTAGGTTATGGTAAGGGTTCAATTAGGGTTATGTTTTGATTACAGTTAGGGTTAGGGTTCAATTAGTATTACAATTAGAATTAGGGTTGACATTAGAATTAGGGTTAATGTTCGAACTAGAATTATGAATAGAGTTAAAAATATGGTTAGGGCTAGAATTAAAATTAGGGTTATAGTTAGGGTTAGAATTAAGTTAAGTGTTAGGGTTATACTTCAATTAGGGTTAGAGTTAGGATTAGAATTCAATCAGGGTTATGGTTTAGGGTTGGGGTTAGAGTTGGGTTTTGAGTTAGGGTTTGGGTTAGAATTCAACTTGGGTTAGGATGAGGGTTATAATTAAAATTAGGGTTAGGGTAAGGATTCAATGAGGATTTAATTAGGGTTACTATTAGGGTTTATATTCAATTAGATTTAGGGTTCAACTAGGGTTAGGATTAGGATTCAATTATAGTTAAGGTTAAAGTTAGGGTAGGGTTAGGGTTAGGGTTAAGGTTTAATTAGGGTTAGGTTTAGGTTTTAAAGTTAGAACTAAAATTAGGGTTAGTATTAGAATTAGGATTATGAATAGTGTTAGAATTATGGTTAGGGTTAGAATTATAATTAGGGTTGTTAGGGTTAGCATTAGAAGTAGGATAAGGGTTAAGATTATAATCAAGGTTAGGTTTAGGTTTAGGGTTGGGGTTGGAATTAAACCATAACCCTAACATTAATTCTAAAACTAACACTAATTCTAATTGTAATCCTAACCCTAACCCTAAATCTTACTCTTACTCTAATCCTAGCCCTAACCCTAATACTCATAATAATTCTAAGTCAAATCTTAACTCTAATTTTAAATATTTAAACCCTAACACTAACCCTAATTCTAAAAATAACACTAATTCTAATTGTAAATCTAACCCTAATCCTAACCCTAACCCTAATCCTAACCCTAACACTAACACTAACACTATTTCTAACCCAAGGTAATTCTATTAAAGGGTCCACAATCTACTGAGAGGGGGGGGGGGGGTAAATCAATAGATCAAATCAATTTAAAACTCTCTAATTCAACACTTAAGTTAATCAATCAACCAACTACTAATAATAAAGAAACTACATAAGAACACACATTTGCACATGAGAACACCATATATACATGGAAACCTAAGATGGGAAAAACCAGAGTGATAATAACTGCTTGGATCTATTGTCCAAATTTGGCCTCACAAAGTAATAATATAACAAGGGAATTTATAATATGAAGTAGGCACCAACCTACTAGAGACACCAATCCCCAAATGTATTCGTAGGCATTGACCTATTGGAGACACCAATCCCGAATACAAAGACTTGTACACCAACTCAATGAGTAGAACACCAATCCTACAAATTTGCAAAGATAAAGCTTGTAGAACTTCCATGCTAATTACATAGCTTATACAAGATCTAAAATTGATTTAGACACTCTACTACACTCCTTAAGATCCTTTGATAATGGTACACAATGTTTGAGATGCTTCACATTGGATAACACTCATTCATAGACTTGTATACACAAGTATATTCACTCACAACCTTCTCTTCAATTATCCATATGCACACATAGAACTGCACAAATGTATGATGATTATATACATGAAATTACATTAACATTACTCCATGTTGGCCATGTATCCACAATTAACCAGGACGACAAAAGGTGGACCTAAATTCAAATGTCACAAAACGTGTATTAGGTCGGTCCTAAATCAATTTTGATTACCATCAAAAGAACACGATGCCATGCACTTCCACAAGAACCTTAATCTGGACCTATTTTATTATCACAGACTAATTTTGAATTCTGTACACTACTAATCATTGTCACATAGTTCCAAAACCACTACCTGGTTGACAGATAGGCACACAAAACCTTTTGTCACTTCAAACTTCTTGCATGCTAAAAATATCTTCTAAAAGATAGAAAATGTGTAGACATACTCTCAATTCAAACCGTAGAGTCAATCTCATCTTCAAGAAGAAATACTGGAATAGTGATATACATTGAAAGAAATCTTAGGCAGGCAAGATATACATGATCTCCATGGATTATAAATTACTGATATCGAAACAAATCTTAGGTAGGCAATGGCCAAAAAAGTAGATCCAACTTGTTATTTTGAAGAGAAGGTGCATCTTTACTACAAAATTCTCATTTTGTTTCTCTTTGCTTTATCCTTAATTATTTTTGCATTGTATATTACATCTATTTAGAAAGATAACATGCCTAGGTATTGATTGTCATATTTGTCTCTGCAGAAAGAGAACCCCAAATCAATCAAGCAAATTGGGCAACAAAGTCAGACCTTCCCTAGTATTTACTTGCCTACCTCGATGTGTTCACACTACGCATTCAACAAAATAACTATAAATTTTACAATTTTGCATTTTTTGCTCTTACAACACTTTCAAGATTACCTTAGATTAATGTACTTGGGAATCATGGGGGGGAATGAGAGAAAAAGGAGGCCTTTTGTAGTATTGGACTGCCCACCTTGACTTGTTGGTATAGTTGGTTTCGCTCCATTATGCACAAAACAAAAAATGCTTCTTTCCATTTTTGCACTACTTTCCATTAACAATATTTGCAAGAATGCATTTGACACTAGAACACACAAACAGTGTTGAGTTGACCCAAATTGAGAGGGGTTGGTTTGAAGGGATTGATATCCACCTATAGGTCTAGACAAAGCATTCGTATGTGCCATGAGCTCCTAAAACAATTTTGTCAAAGATTGACAATTTTTGGCTTTTAGGGCTCTTAAGAGACTACACCAAAAAGAGAACCCTAGAACGATCAAAAAACTTGGTAAATGAAGTCACACCTTCCCTATTATTACCTGCTTACCTTGATGCATCCACTCTATCCATTCATCAAAATTACTAAAATTTTTACAAATTTTGCATATTTTTCTTTTAAGCCTCTTAAGAGACTACCATGGAAAGAACACTCAAGATCGATCAAGTGATTTGGGAAATGAATTCAGACCTTCCCTAGTATTTACTTTCCTACCTTGATGTGTTCACGTTTCCCATTCATCAAAATTACTATAAATTTTATAAATTTTACATTTTTTGCTCTTAAGGCTCTTAAGACACTACCCCAGATTGAGTACCCCAAATCAATTGAGTGACTTGGGAAATGAAGTCAGACCTTCCCCAGTATTTACCTTCCTACCTTGATGTTTTTATACCGCCCATTCATCAAAATAACTATAAATTTTGCAGTTTTGCATTTTTTGCTCTTATGACACTTTCAAGACTACCTCGAATTAGTGCACTCAAGAATCACGGGTGGGCTTGGGCGACAAAAGGAGGAATTTCGTAGTGTTGGACTGCTCACCTTGACTTGTTGGTATAGTTGTTTTTTCTCCATTATGCACAAAGTAAAAGACTTTCCATTTTTGTAGTTGCTTTCCATTGACAATGTTTGGAAGAATGCATTTGACACTGGAACACACTAACAATGTTGAGTTGACCCAAATCGAGGGAGGTTTGTTTGAAGGGATTCAATATCCACTTGTAGGTCTAGACAAAACATTCCTATGTGCCACAAGCTCTCAAATTGAATTCTTCAAAGATTGATAATTTTTGGCTTTTAAGGCTCTTAAGATACTACCCTATAAAGAGCACCCCAAAACGATCGAGTGACTTGGGTAAAAAATTCAAACCTTTCCTAGTATTTAAATACTTACATTGATGTGTCCACTCAGTCCATTAATCAAAATTACTAATTTTTTAATAAATTTTACATTTGTTGCTCTTAAGCCTCTTAAGGGACTACCTCAAAAAAAGCACCCTAGATCGATCAAGTGAATTGGGCAAAAAATTTAGACCTTCACTAGTTTTTACCTACCTACCTTGACATGTTCACTCTATCCATTTATCAAAATTACTATAAATTTTACAAATTTTGCATTTTTTTTTTCTCTTAAGGCTCTTAAGACACTACCTCGAAGAGAGCACCCCAGATTGATCGAGTGACTTGGGCAACAAAGTCAAGCCTTCTTTAGTATTGTAACACCCCACCACGCAACCCTAGAGGAAGTTGCAATTAACTACACAAATGGACTAATTTTTTTTTTTTTTAAAGTATAATTAATGTGCAAGTTCACTACACATTGCAACAACCTCTAAGGTTATGAGACTGAGATTACTTATTAACCCACAAACAACATTAAAGAATTGAAACCAAAACATTTAATTACTTATGAAAATAAGAACACATACATTCCATACAAGATAAATTCATCAAAGAAAATAAAGATACTATAAGATCTCTTCTAACAATAAGGTTACAACTCTCATTCCCCGAATGAGGTAAATCCAAAAACATGATTACATATTACAATTTCCACCTCAATAACAAAGAGGGGTAATGAATTACAAGAGCAACTGAAATGAATAAAAGCATAAAGAGTAACTGGATCACATGAGCTCTCCAATTGGAAATCTTGTCAACACGAACAAGAACGCCCAATAGAGTAAGGTGCATGCCACCCAACCAAGTGGAAACCAAAGGCCCACCCCCCGTGGTAGGAGATAGTAACAAAGATTCCTAGACAAGACCAACTACCTCTAGGCACAGGTTAGAACATAACTGAACCAAACTGTCACAACCAACCATATGCACCACACAAGTACAACCCAAGTACATCAAAAGTACAAATCTAACATGGATACATTGCTTGGTTATCACTCAAATAAACTACCTCCGAAGGTTACCCAGTTTACCTCTCACGGTTCTGGCTCCTAACGGAAGTCATTCTTCTACTTGACAACACACAAACAAGCAATCACTAAGGGAAGCCCAAGTGCATACAAACAGATAAAATGATCACTCCAACACTAGGAGGAAACATAAGTTAAAGCCCTCTCCAAACACTGGAGGTAGCAAACATAACCAAGCCACTCCTTACAAGGAGTCACAAATCGCATAATCCACTCCTTCCACAGGAGGTACAAAACATCCCCGTTTGTGGAAATTGGGTAATAACATAGACACAACTTCACTACCCAAGGGTTTTAACAAACGGTCGACATTACAAAATGACAACCCCCATCCTCAAGGATCCTCTGGAAGACTTATAAATAAAAGACACATTTAACCCACTTCCTCAAACATGAACACAGAGGAATCAATCACATAAAGCATTTGCGAGGAACAAACTAATTTTGGATTTATTAAATCCATTTCCCTTAACATTCATTTCACAGTAAAGAAAACAATTGCCCTAACAGAATAATTACACAAAATTATTATTTATCTTTCTAATTACTGATAAGGGAAAACTAATTTTAATAACTAATCCAAATCCATGATTACTTTTACAAACAACATAAATCCACTGCCTTTAATGAAATTCAATAGTTTAATGTCTCAATTAGACTAATTTAACAGTATCTCTTTTAGACTAAGTAAGAAATTTAAACTCAATATTTAATTCCCTAATAGCTTTTAAATAATCATAAAATAAACATTTACTTATGCAATTTAGAACATAACCTTTTAAAAATAACTTTGTCCTTACAAAATAAATCTTTTCTCAAAAGACGACTAATTTTGCTATTAAAACATATAACTTTTAGATCCAAGGCATATCGTTTTAAACTAAATAACTGTTCCTTCTACTCGACATAACCATTTTAAAATACTTAACTCATCTTAATAAACCTGTTATTTAAAATCAAAATTACTGTTTTCATCAAAATATATCCTTTTAAAAAGACTTCATTAATTCGACTATAACATGTTAATTTAAAATTCTCCAATTAAATTTAAAATATACCAATATTTAAATCCCCTACTCATTCTATATGTATTTAAATAATTAAATAATCATTTAGATATATTTAAGTATTTAAATCATCTTTTAAAGTAATTATTAAACCATGCCATTATTTGAATCGACAGTTTAATATAAATATTTAAATCATCATTTAAGCATTTAAAATTTTCCCAATTTCATTTAAAACATTTAAAATTTCCTCCATTACCTTTAAATATACCATTATAAAAAAACAACCATTAAATATATATATATATATATATTTAATATGTAAACTTTAAAATTTTAATATTAAATATTTTAATATTATAAAATATAATATTAAATATTATTTTTAAATATTTAAATATTATAAATTATAATATATAAAATATAAAATATTTTCTTTCAAAATTTCACAAGGTACACCTTCACTCACACATTCCAAAACATCATAATTCACTTAAAACTTTCAAAATTTTCCAACTTTTTAAATGGCCAATAACCAAATTTTTTTTCAAAACACCATTAAAATAGCTTGAAATTTCTTCAAATTTTAAATTTCAAAAACCAAAAATTCTAGCAATACCCTTTGGTTCTAACTCAAAAATTAATAGGGATAATTCTATCCCCGCATTAAAATTCATCATAAAACATGCACAATTTCAATTTTTCTAATTTTATTTTACATTGGAAAACTATAAATTCCCAAAAACTCCATTGATGAAAAGCTTCAAATTTTAAAGTTTCAATTTCAATTTTCTAAAAACACCCTTTGGCTCTAAGTATGCCCATTAACACACTTTTAACGTCAATTTCACTTTTCAATGATTTTAAAAAAAAATTGCCATGATGAAGGCACAAATTGACATTTTCCAAAAAAATCACAAAACAATTTGAATGAACTAATTTTGCTCAATTTGAAATCTAAATGGGAAGTTTTATGCTCCCTTAAGGGTGAGCATGACCTCTAAATGACAAAACACAATCAAAGGGGAAAAAAAAGATGAAATTACCTCAATTTTGTTGCCACACACAATCACACAAAGCTTGGAAAACACAAAGACATATGAAGAATCCAGACACCTGAGCAATCCTCCACCCATTCCTATCCAATCCAAAACAAATCCCATCTCTTTCCATCCACAAATCCATCCAATTCAATTTTTTTTTTTAAATGACAAGGAGAGGGTTTTAGAGCAAAAATCCTCCAAAATAAACAACCTTTTAAAACAAAATAGAAAATATCTCTAATTTCAATTTTTTTGCATTTAAAGTTTTCAAAAATGAAATTAAAACCCTTTTTTCAATTTTCAAACTTAATTTCAATTCAAAATATCTATTAATTTCTAAAATGAATAACTTAATTCAAATCAACACAATTAATTTAATTAATCAATAAAATAAATCTAATCCAGGATTAAATTATTTTATTAATTAAATTAAATTAATTAATAAATTAAATAACATTTTTCACATTATAACCAGATTAATTTAATCAACAAATTAAATACATAAAGCCATTTAATTACCCTTTTCAACTTGCAATTAAATAAAATCCTGACAATTTAAACAGTATTAAAACAACTGAACCAGACTAAAACTGACGACACACTTATGACTAGGGTGATGACTTGACACGAGAAACCTAACTACTATCTCCCAATCAAATGTCGTTGGCAATGGACACGCTCAAACCTATGAAGCCAGGTGGAGTCGATGTCTTGTACCTGTCAACCTGTGAACAAAGAGTATATCCACATGTATATTTGCATCATATAAAACACACCGTGAAGAGGGAATCATGGAATTGTAGGGCGCTCACAAGCGAGTGATGCAATCCCATCCCCTTCACCAATACAATATTACCAACTGACGAATCTAACATCAATAATATAATCAAAGGCATAAAACATCATTAATTCAAATATCATCTATGCTAATCTAAAGCATGCCATAACGATAACATCAGAATAAATTACCATCGCATCACTTAACAGACAATGATCAAATAGAAACCGAGTACCAAAGTCAAAGTACTAACAAAAATGCAACATACAGGAGAAGAACACTGTTCGCACCACAGAGCAAAATGGAGGGGTATTACAAGTATTTACCTACCTACCTCGATGTGTTCATGTCACAAAGATGGTTGCCATTGCACCAAAAGTTCGACCTCTTATTGCCCAATACAACCGCCAAATTTAATGAATCCATGTGAGGTGGTTAAGCCATGTCACGAACCCGAGTTTTACATTGCACAAAACAAGGAGACCAAGGGCACACACCTTGAAAAACTCCCCCAATGCAAGCGAGGGGTTTGAACTCGTGACCTAGGCTTTGATAGCAATTGTTGCAAACATGGTTGTCGTTGCACCAAAATATCAACTTGTTAATGCTTGATACAACTGCCATTGTTAATGAATCCATGAGAGGTGGTTAAGCCATGTCATGAACTTGAGTGCTACACTGCACAACACAATGAGACCAAGGGCTCACACCTTGCAATAGTTCACGTTGCCCATTCATTAAAATAACTATAAATTTTATAATTTTTCTTTTTTTGCTCTTATCTTTGAAGACTATCGGAGATTAGTGGGCTCAAGAATCATGGGGGGCTTGGGCGACTAAAGAAGGCCTTTAGTAGCATTGGACTGCCCACCTTGAATTTTTGGTATAGTTGGTTTTCCTCCATTAAGCACTATACAAAACAAACACTTCTTTCCATTTTTGTACTGCTTTCCATTGATAATTTTTGCAAGAATGCATTTGACACTAGAACACACAAATGGTGTTGAGTTGACCAAAACTGTGAGAGGTTGGTTTGAAGGGATTCAATATCCACTTTTAGGTCTAGACAAAGCTTTCCTACATGCCACAAGCTTCCAGAATGACTTCATCAAAGATTGACAATTTTTGGTTTTTAGGGCTCTTAAGAGATTACCCTGAAAAGAGCACCCCATAATGATTAGGTGACTTGGGAAATGAATTCAGACCTTCCCTAGTATTTACCTACCTACCTCGATGTGTCCATGTTGCCCATTTATCAAAATTACAATTTTTTTAGAAATTTTATATTTTTTGCTCTTAAGCCTCTCAAAAGACCACCCTAGAAAGAGAACCCTAGATCAATCGAATAGAGTGAATTGGGAAATGAAGTCAGACATTCCCTAGTATTTACCCATCTACCTCAACATTCTCATGCTGCCCATTCATCAAAATTACTATAAATTTTACAAATTTTGCATTTTTTGCTCTTAAGGCTTCTAAGACACTACCCTAGAAAGAGTACCCTAGATCGATCGAGTGAATTGGGAAATGAAGTTATAAATTCTTTAGTATTTACCTGCCTACCTTGATGTTTTCACTCTTCTCATTCATCAAAATAACTATAAATTTTATAATTTTGTATTTTTTGCTATTACGACACTTTCAAGACTACCTCAGATTAGTGCATTCGGGAATCATGGGGGCGCTTGGGCGAAAAAATGAGGTCTTTCGTAGTACTGGACTTCCCATCTTGACTTGTTAGTATAGTTGGTTTTGCTCCATTATGCACAAAACAAAAAAAAATGCTTCTTTCTATTTTTTCACTACTTTCCACTGACAATTTTTGCAAGAATGCATTTGACATTGGAACACACAAACAATGTTGAGTTGACCCAAACCAAGAGAGGTTGGTTTGAATGGATTAAATATACATTTTTGGGTCTAGAAAAAACATTCCTATGTGCCATGAGTTCTTGGAACAACTTCATCAAAGTTTGACAATTTTTGGCTTTTAGGGCTCTCAAGAGTACCTTGAAAAGAGCACCCCAGAACGATTGGGTGACTTGGATAATGAAGTTAGACCTTCCCTAGTATTTACTTGCCTACTTTATGTTTCCACGCTGACCATTCGTCAAAACTACTAAAAAATTAATAATTTTTACATTTTCCAATATTCATGTTTAATTTTAACGATTGTTGATTTCAAAGAATGATTAGTTGACTTTGTTGTTCATCTTGTTTATATTCCATACTTTCCTAATATTTGCATGCATGCATTTATCAACATAAGCTTTGAGTAGGACATGAGGTTCGATGTCAATGCATCCAGCATTGGAGTTCATGTTGCTTTTATTGTTTAACTACTTTTACTTAGTGTATTTTTTTGTTTTTTAACAATTGACTTGTAATATTGCAATTCAGGTGTCTTTGATAGTATCAATGGTTTGAGATGTACATTACAGAGTGAGGGTACCAACTTGGGCACACATTAGTTGTGTATCTAGGATAGTTGGTAGAAAGATGCATTGATGTATTTGTACATGAGGACATCGATAAAATTATATGGGCATTCTTAGTTGTATTGATGATTATGTGTATACACCTACTTATGTATGTTCATTAATGTCACACATGTATATATTTTCACATCAAAATCACTCACACATTCTTACATGGTTCATGTTGGTAACTACTTAATAGTTGAGCAATGACAAAGATTTTGGACTTCTCTATGAATGAACTCTTGAATGTAATGTATGTGAACCTTAATATGAATGAACTCTTGAATGTAATGTATGTGAACCTTAATTTGAAACACTACAAAATACCTCCTACAATAGCTTTATAATTACATGTAACACACATATACAATTTTAGGCTACTAAAAAATAATTATAATAAGTGAATGGTTGGTAGAGATATGAAAAGGTAGAAAACATGCCATAATTTTTATCATTCTTCCAGTTGAATAATATCACACTACCTTTATTTTTTATTTGGCTATGGTTAGTATGAGAATTACCTTCTCAAAAAACATTATATAGTGCTTCTCATACCATTTTGCATTAATTTTAGCTTCTTTTGAAAAAATTAAATTGCTCACTTCATTAAATGAGTTGAAAAAACTAAATAATGTCAGATGTAAATTCATTCAAGAGAGCTTTAAAGATCACATGTATTCTTTTGTAGAAGAGTTATTTGAATCCATTTAGTACAAAATTCTAATGTATTATCTTTTATTACCATTCTAATGTATTACTATACTTTTTAGTGTTACTAATGTCTAATTGAGTGTTCAACATGCAACTAGAATGCCAAATTTGACCTAGAGCTTCCACATAACCACTATGAGCTCAACATTCGAAAAATGGTGATAAAATTTGGTGATAACATTAGATAAATGGTCATAAAATTTGGTGAAGTTTCCAAAGGAAACCAAATTTAACACTAACATAGATGGATTACCAATGTAATTCATAAGTTCTATTAAAATGCAATTTCATCAATCTATAACATGTTATTGATCATAAGTTAAAACCATTCTAAATTGATTATACATTACAATTTTATGTTTCAAAGTACAAAGACATGCACATGAGGAACAAATTAGATTGAGTATTAATTTTTATATATCAAATTGTATAATAATTGTGTATGTGCATATATGCCAACTCAAAAAAAAAGTTTTACAAAATGTGGCATATATGGCATTTCAAGATATCTATACAATATACATGCCAAATAGCTATGTATCAATCCCTAAATGTATCAATCTCTAGAAAATCCTAATCTTGTGTTGGATCATCAAAATTGAGCCTCCTTGAAGAACTTGGTGGCTCTGAAATTGCCCGCATAATAACATTCAAACCAAAAATTAGATTAATTATGTCAATGGTTGACAAGTTAGACTACTAAATAGAAACTTATATACTATAATTTAAAGATTGTGAATTTAACATCAAAATCACTATATTAAACTATAATATATCTAAAATGCAATTCTTTTTTACTTCAAGTCTTTTTTTTCTTTTTTGCAAGACGTTCTACAAATGATTGTCTCGTAGGAGGATCAAGAGTCCTAGTATATCAAAATTGTCTCAGATTCATCACATTGCTAAATTGGGTAGAGGACTACATAAAGTAAAATAAAATTGATACAAATTAATATATAATTGTTGATAAATAATTATATTTACTAAACACATATCTACTCCTATCTAAACATATATATCTACAATATAAAATAAACACATACCTCCTGTGATGCTTGTTCTTTTGTTCTAGAAGGGATCATGATGGATGAACCAACTAAGATAGTTTCCTATATTAAAAATGACAAGAATATAAGACAATTTAAATGCACATGTACATATTATCATAATGTCGAGAATAAAAATAAATATATACCTATTGTGATGCTTCTTCTAATGTGTCAGAAACTTCATCATGGCGATAAATGTACAAGATTGCTGCATAAAAAAACAAGAATACATAAGACTCAATCTATAGATACATGTATTTAATCATAATAGATTTCAAAATTTAACATCTAAATCACAGTTTAAATGATATTCACATACAATAAAAAACTGTAAACATGTATGCTCCAAAAAGTATACCATATACTATCTCTCTAGGAAAATTTATGGCCAATTGAGTGCCCTCTTGGACCTATGAAATTTGATCCTCCGTCAACAACTGTTAAAGGTTCTGACACATAAATATACATTAGTACTAATATCTCTTATAAAATATGCGATAAAAGATAAAATGCACTATTAAGTTACTTTAAGTCTTACTGTTACATCCACATCATCTCTTGCACCTAATATCTCTCCTGGAAATGCTCTGCCTTGTGCTCTCTCATCTCCTGCATCTAACATATGATGGACCTCATAGTTAGATGTGTCCATCGAAGCCTCAATAGGCTGTCTAAGAGGACCCAAACATACCTAGTGGCACATCATGCAGTGATAGGACATACAAATATGTGGTGAAGAGAAGGGTATACCAATACTAGCTGATGCAACATGTGTATCACCATCATGTGACTATGCAAATTGTGAGGTCTGTGTGATCAAATGGCCATTCAAAGCATGTATGACCATGATACTCTTTTCCTACATCTTCAACAATCTCTGGGTAAGGTGTTGGAGGTGGAAAAGAAAGAGGCGGAGGAGGAATACACAGGGTTACTCGATGTGCCCCTTGTCTATCTTGAGGCATCCCTCTATCCACCTTAGAAATCTTGCATATCAAAGTAGTTGACATGCTTACCTAGGACATAATCAACATATAGTTTTTGAGAAAAAAATTATTATGGGACATCAAGATTGTTGTTGGGTGGTTTATCAAAAACCATCCACTAACATTGCCAAAAATCATCTAAGATACAGGTTGATGTATGCACCATTTAATCAAATATTTAGGCTTGTGCACATCAACGGGATGCCTAGTTTTGGGATTGATAAATAGTTGTGCTAATTGGGTTTCCGTAATGTCAAGTTTTCTCACTTCATCATACGATAAGCCATTGGCATATTGTTGCCTCATGGACTCTCACCACTCTACAAAATTAATATGCTGGTTTGTGAGAGTTTCAACATTGGAAATTATTGAACTTCTAATGTGGTTTTCATATCAAACAAGTGAGGGTGCATCTTGTATATTCGATAGATGTTTCTCAATTCATTTAAATTACCATGAATAGCTTCATGGATAGTCGGTGCATTTTATAATGGAGAATTTGGTGGTGTGGGAGGGTTAGGTTGCACGGAGTTTTCATTTGCAACGGGGTTGAGATTCTCAGCCATGGGAAAATCTATTTGATATTGAAAGGTTTTAAAATTAACAAATTTTTAATAAAAACTAATGTGCATATTAAAAAACCTATTTTTGCTCTAAATTTCTTCAAAAATAATGTAAAAATAAATAACTGAAGAAAAAACAATAAAATCCAACTTACTTGTGATTGGAGGGAGATTTTGGTGCTTGTAAATTGTTGGAAACAAATATTTTGCCCAAATTGCTCAAGTCATGTAACACAACAAGTAAAAAGGTTAAAATGAATTTGATCACTATTTTTTTATTGATACCACAAGAAATAGATATCCGTTTCATTTTAAACGATTTTAAAAATAAAATTAGGTCCATCCTTAAAGGGACAACACCCATGTTATATAAAAGTTACATATATTACATATATATATTTATATAATAGTATATATATAATAATATATTATTATATTATATTAATAAATATAATCTAATATTAATATATATAATATAATATTAATATTATATAAAATGGTTTCAGTCATTTTTTTATTAATACAGCAGGAAACAGATATCCATTTTCTTTTAAATGATTTTTTTAAAAAGTCGGATTCGTTCTTAAAAAGGTGACACCCATATTATGTTATTTACAATTTTTTTTTATCAATCCAAAATCAACTATAAGTAGTTGAAACCATATATTAAAAGTTCAAAAAATATTAACATTACAAGCGAGAGGAGGCATATAAACATGCCTCAATAACTAGAGCAAGCTCTGAAGAAATAAAACTGGAGTTGCAACTAACTACCAGTTTAAACAAAACCTAACCTAAGACACCATGACAATAGAATACCTTGCCATCCATTACATTAGAGTAGCTGAATTACCCTTGTTTAGGGGTGGCACCATTGCTCACCCCTGCGACATTCCACTGCACCAGCCTTTCCCTTGATGATGCCCTCCCCCAGTTAGTCATCTGGTCAATATCAACCAACCCTTCCATCGTGATGTACACTTACAGCCACCCAACTCCCTCATCTGGCACCACATCCAAAATTTGCTTCAAGAATTGAATGCTTTTCTTCGCTGCCACTCGAAACCTGGGCAAGGATGCCGAGTCATTTATGAAAATCAATGGGTATCTCTCAGGGGGCTTCCCACGTCGACAAAGCATATAGTAATCGTAAGGTAGTGACACACTCCGACCAACCTCATAATTCTCCAATACATCGTCAATGCCGAGCAAAAATTTTCCCCAGACCAGTCAAGCCATTTCCTTTGTCTCTCCTACCTCTAGAACCGATGCCAAGAACATCATAGAGATATTAGAATTCACCCTGTTCTTATGAAACGTTTGGAGGAATTCCCCACCGAACACCATCTTGAGGGCATGCAAAATCAACCCATGCTTAGATTTAAATATGATACCCAACCTCTTCTTTGTAACCTCCCCCATAAAGGACATCTATTGCGTCGAGCTCTCAAGCCTGATTGGATTGTCCATTTCGCCCAACATGACCACACCTTGCTCACAGAACCAGAGGAATGCGTGGAAAAAAGGCTAAGAAAACACTTTATTTAATGAAGCTCAACCTGCCTTGCAACCAATATTAACATTCATGGTACACCCTGTCAAATCAACATCACCTCCACACACATCAAACCAACTAAAACCCACCGTTAGCTATAATGAGAAGTTAAACCTGCTCAGCCAACGATGCCCTTTTTTGAC
The DNA here is from genome assembly GCA_007115665.2 of Sequoiadendron giganteum. Lineage (NCBI taxonomy): Eukaryota > Viridiplantae > Streptophyta > Pinopsida > Cupressales > Cupressaceae > Sequoiadendron > Sequoiadendron giganteum. Next base: position 457,958,768 of record CM021104.1, on the reverse strand, counting down.
AACTCATCGACAACCACATTGCGTTCCCGGTATATGTGTGTTACTTCGAAGGCATCCAATTCACCAAGAATTTGAGTGATAGGAGATAACCACCTCCTAAGTTTCCAATTATGAATCCATCCCAACCTAATTGCATCAATTATGATTAAAGAGTTTCCTCTACATGAATTTTTAAGTAATTTTTTTAATTTAGCACATTAGAGATCAAGAAAAGCATCCCAAAACTCTACTTCATTGTTTGTACCAATATCAAAATATGTTGATTTCTTCATAATTCTATTCTCATTGTGATATATGATCACACAACCTACCCCACTCTCACCCGGATTATCTCTTGTAGCCCCATCGTAGTTCACTTTCATCCATCCTTCCTCAGGCACTGTCCAAGCCACTCCTTCCCTTGAGGCCCCCGCAAGACGAACCCTCGAAACCCCATAAGTGGGAGTATGTTATATACAAGTTACATATAACATATAAAATATAATTTATAATATATATTTATATATATTATATAACACATTAATAATTAATAATATTTAATATATGTTATATATAACATATATATATTATATATAACATATATATATTATATTATATAATAATATATATAAATTATACAATTATATATATATATATAAAATCGATATTATATATATATATAAATGTATATAATTATACATTAATATTATATACATTAAAATATAATATATACTAATTAATACTTTTTATGTGATATATACTATATAATATATAATATATATTATTGTAATATATATAGTTATTATATATATTTATGTAATATATAATTACTATACATATTTATGTAATATAATATATAATTTATTATATAATATAATAATATATAATATATTATTATAATATATGTTATATAATATGTGTTATAATATAAACATACATTATATAAAAAAATATAATATTATAAATATTATATTATAATTATATATTGTTATAATATATAATATATATATATATAATATTATATGTTAATTATATAATATAATATATAGAAATTATTTAATAATATATAAATATAATATATATTAATATTTTTTTTATATAATTTCAACAAAATGGATATCTGTTCGTAACAAATATTTATTTTGTAATAGATATCTATTTTGCTTTGGTTCTTATCATGGCAACATGTACTTTTTACTCGACTCTAGTAAAAGTCAAAGCAAAATTTTATGATTTTGGGCAAATGAAAAATGTCTTTTTTATCATATCACCATTTTTGGACCCCCATGATCCTGCATAGACCCTAATGGTGCAATCACAAAGGACCATCCAGAAGATGCAACCATGCACATGAACTTCATGCATAGGTTTCAAGAGTATCAACAGGATTGGACAAAGATGCTCAAGGGTTTTGAGGATGAGGTGGCATCCATGTTATATAGGGTCCAAATAATTGCAATGCTCAATCTTGAAGAATTAAATGTTGTTCTATCGAGATTTCAAGAATATTCCAAAATATAGCAAATAGGGCGAGCTTTTGATGGGGACGACCTGCCTTGAGTTCTATGCTTTATTTATTTTATTTTGTAAAAAACCCCATGCCTGGCTGGAATGCCTCAAACTTTGTGATGTAACTGCTTTTCATATTAAAAAATGTAAATGCATTTAAAATAGGAAAGACTAACATTTTTTGGTTGACCTAGGTAAACTGCCCAACATTTTAATCCTAGCCATTGATTTTGGGTTAGGAGCTATCCAAACATTGAGCTGAGATTGTAGGTAGGAGAATCAAACCAATGGTCGACAAAGATTTTAATCGATAGGATGGTGCAGAGAATGGAGCATGGGCTGATGAGAGTAAGGAAGCAACTAAGAGCTCTATCATTCTTTCCATGCACTTTTTCAGATTCAACCCCAAGTACAATCCATTGGAGCTTTTGCAATTTGTGACATTTACTTGATTACTTGGACATATTGCTATTTGGAGAAGGCCTATTTGTTGGGAAGGCTTCATTTTCAGTTGTGCATCATATTTTGAGAGTTTCTAATTGTTGTTGAAGGTTAATATCTTTGTAATTTTGGAGATCTATCATAGTTCATTCTGGGGTTTTCATTTCACCCTTCACTAATTATGTTGAAAAGGGGAAACTATAAACAATGGAGAGATGGCATCATAAAACATCTCCATTGGCTTCATTTGTTGCCACATTTGTACGATCTCCCCCCCTCTCCAGGTACAACTAGTAAGAAATTTTCTTGGAATTACAAAAGGGATCATGTCTTAGGAGTTATTGCAATGCATGTTGATGATGAAATTTTGAATTCTATTGTTCATTTTGAGTGTTCTCATACTCTTTGGACTAAAATTTGGGAGATATATGGATATCTTGATAGCCATTCCCAAATGATCTTGTTTTAGATTGTCTTGTGCCTCTTCATTTTTTAGACAAGATACCCTATGATGATACTATTCAGGAGTTTGATTGTTTGGAGTACTTTGAATCTTCAGATGAGGATGACGAGGTTTCTTCAAATGCTCCTTTTTCTCCTTCAAAGGTAGTTGATGTACCTTCACCTTCATTGATTTATTGTATAGAGTCATTGATTGAGGCTCCCATCATTCTTTTTTAGAAAGACCATTCGTTGATGATTCATTGAGAAATTCCAGTGATTCATTGCAATAGGTATCTAATTGTCTTCCTAATTTGGATTCCTATTTATCAAACATTGCATCCTTGTTTGTGGAGTCTCATATTTAAAATTTGGAGGACACATTTGAGGGGTTATCTATCCTCTTTGATGATATTCATTACATAGCTATTGTCCAACCATCATTATCTTTGGATCTTGTTCAACATCAGTTTCCACATAGTCTTGTTCTTCTTTGATTATGCATGTACCTGATTTGATTTTTGAATCTTCATCTATCTTGGGCAAAGATACACATGAGAAAGTTTTGGAGACACCATCATATACATTTATGTTTCTTTCTTTCAATTCTTATCTGAAAGGGGAAGCATTTTCACATTTATATTTGGTTTTGTTTCTTCTGAAAGGGAGACAATTTTGTCAATATTGGATCATGTTTTGTCTTCAGACACTTACCATTTTGTAGATGATTATCCATTATGGGGGGCTATATAGTCTCTCTATTACCCTCTTATGGGGTGCTATTGATTATATTGTATTCTTGTGGTGGATGTTGCTCTTGGGGGGTATTCATGTTGAGACCTTCGTACATCACTTCTTCTGTCACTTATACATGATTTGCATTGCATCTCTTTTTTGGAGAGGAGTTTTGTCCCATCAAGTTTTCTCCTTTTCTCCATTTTGAGAGATTAGAACTGCATGATTAGTTGTACATGGGTACCTAACATGGCCTCGTTGTTGAGACCCATATTGCATAGTGCATCATCATTTAGGATATTGCATCATTTTCATAATAACTACACTCCTTGCATAATAAATACACTCCCTAAGTTGCACTTATGGGAGAGTTTTGGAGTGAATGGGGATATTTCCTAACTAGTCATTAGTGAGGACCTATTCACATTATAAGTTTACTTAGGAGTTATCCTAGTTGTCATTTCTAGAAGTTAGTTACTTTTAGTCATCTAGGCATTTAATAGTTTTCCTATGCATTATCTCATGTATTTATTATTTGCATTGAGCATTTAATGTTTGTATTGAAAGGGTAGTTATCCTACCTCCTTAAATCTTTCCTATACATACAAGTTGTTTGTACATTATAAATCTTATAGACCAATATCATTTCAATCAATAGATCATCATTTGATCAATCATCAATCTTCTTGCATGATCATTGTTGGTGTACACATAGGTGTACACTTGGCTTACTTAAGCCTACTCAGGTGTCAAGGTAGTTTAGTCTTTATTACCACTCCATGTTGAAGGAGTCTTTCCCTTCATTCATGGGAGGTTAGGCCCTATCTTTGTGGTAGGTGATTTGCCACCACTCTCCTCCTATCCATTGATTGTGGATCTTGATTTCCTTGTACCTTTCTATTTAAGGTTGATTTTTTAATCAATCTTCTAAGCTGAATACAATTTGATGCAATTGTTCATGTGCTTGATTTATAATCTCCTAGATCTTCCTAGTTTCTAATAATCATGTTGCAACACTTTCTTGTGGATGATTTCTTTCTTGATTGATCCATTGAAGACTGCAACTTCATTTGGGTTCATTGTTCATTAATGTTTCCAATATTTCCCTCATTGTGAAGTTAGATCTAGAATTGTTGTAAACACATTTTGAAGTTAATGTAAGGGGAAATTGAATTGTGGTGTTCCATTCTTGTTACTTCATAATATTGCATGGTTCCTACTTCCAAGTTTTATTTTTCATGAACTGTTTAATTTTAGTTTAGTTGCAAAAATGACAAAGTGTTGAAAGTATTTTGATAGATCTCTATTTCATACCATTTGTAATTTGCTGATTGTAGGTTACTTTGTATGGTTAGTTTGATCCCTTTTAATGCAATGATTCAACTTGAATATTCATTCATATTATGCCAAAATCTAGGTATGTGTACTGAAAATCTTTAAGTTCTCCTTTGAAGATTGCACTATTTCTATGATATTGTGGGTTTAACCTTAGTTAAGAAAGAATTATTTTATGAGGGATCCTTCTATTTGAAGCATCAACTATTGTTGTGATTATCCTTAGGATTTAGATTTAGATTTCTCTAAACCCTTTATCTTTTGATCTTTTTTATAAATCCGGGTTAGTTTTAGAGAAAGAAAGCATCATAAGATTGCTGTGTATTTGATGATAAAATCATTTTTAGATTTTAGATCTGGAAATCCAATTAGGGTTTGTATCAACTTTTAGATTTCATAAAGCCCTTGAAGCTTTCAATTTTTTGTTGAACCATAAATTCCCTTTGTAAAACTAGCAATAACATTTACCACTGAGTTTTCTTTGCAAAATCAAGACTTGACATCTGAAGCCTTGGGTTATTTTTTGAAGTTTTATGAGGAAAATTTTACTTTCAAGAGACATGGTACTTAGTTACCTTGTTTGTGTTGTAAAGTGAAAAAACACTCATCAAAAATACAACATAAGACATGTGAGATTAAACCTTAATCTCAACATGAGGTACTTTATTCATATCTTTCTTTTCAATATATTTATTGACTTTTAAAATTAATAATTTTGTTACTGTGATCTTATATAATTTTTATAAAAAAAAGAATAATAAATTAAATAGATGAAAGATAATGAATAACAATTTCTTATGTTATACTAAAATTAAATGTTGTGTTTAAAATTTTAAAATATTTTAATAGAGTGGTTTCAATTAATTATATTTAATTTAATACATTTTATTTTCATTAAATTATAAAATTAATAATATGAACTTTACAATAATTTTGGAAAACTAATTATTGTTGATTAATATTATTTATTTTAATTTAATAATTTACTGCTTAAGAATAAAGGTTAATAATATATAAAAAATAAAAAATATTAATTTAATAATAAATCTAAAAATCTATATTATTATGTTGATTTGAAAATGATTGTCGAATTTCAAATAAAATAATTAACACTCATGTCATAACATTCCACCCCTTTCTGTTATTGAAGAGTACCTCTCAACATTAACAAATGAAAAGCCACAAAATTTCATTTATTTCTTTAGAAAATTTGAAATAGTTAGAACATAATTGAACAAAAGTCGTTTTTTAATGAATACTCAAAAAATTAGTAATAAATCTGAAAACCGAATTGTATTAGAAACATATCTTAAGAATAATAGTCAAATTTTAATGAAAACTCAAAAATTTAGTAATAAATTTGAAAATAATGCATCTCAATTGTATTAGAAATAAATCTTAAGAATCCACACTATCTTTTATTCAATAGCATTACTAACAAAATGAGACAAAGAACTAGAAAATTCTATTTATTTCTTCAATAAATTTGAAATAGATAGAATAAAATAGAATAATAATTCTTTTTTAATTTCGAGAAGATCATACATCGGACATACAATTTAAGAGCTTAGGTTGCGCGAAATTGGCTATAGCCTCTAATGGATTGGAGGCCTCCTTGATCTCCTCAAAGCACTCGGCAAAACACTTGGCAAGAATATCACTATTTACGTAATCTTTAACTCCAATCACGTTCAACCGTAAATTTCCCATGTAACTCACCACCGTCAAAAGAAGCTCTGTAAAACCCAACACATCTTCATAATAGTCTTTAAAGTTACCACATAACATCAAAATTTTGTGGTATATATATATATAAACAAAAAGACATAAAGCCTGAATATATTAATTTATAATAGGTTTTTACATTTGAAAGAGAAAATTCTGTGATAGATATTCTTACTTTCATCTAATTTTGTTCGAAGAGATTATTTGATAAAAGAAATGTTGTGGTAGATAAAGATATAAACAATGGGAAACAGTTTTCAGATCTATCTTTTTTCCTGGTTGGCAAAAAACTTACCTGAGGCAAACCGGATATTGAAAAAATTATGTTCTTCACCGGAATTTGATTCATGGCTATCTTCTCCATCGGGCCGATCAGATTTGATATTGTTAACGTTGCATTTACCAGCGTGTTATACATACAAATAGCAGACGCCTGCAATACATAATTGTGCAAGCTGTAATTCGAGACTACTCCATGGTTTAAAAGCAATGAATTCGCATGATACCTCTCGGCTCAGGTAACTGACTAGTCGACTGGTAACAGACAATTCAAGTGACATTTTCTTTCGATCCATGATTTTTTTGGCTCTTCGCACGAAATCTAATGGACTCTCCACATTAGCGGTGGGCATGGGTATATGTAACAGCCCAAAGTAGTTTCCCCACGGTGCTCCACTTTCAGGTTTCAGCATGTCTTTTATCTCCTGGAAAAATCATAACAAATAAAAATAAAGAGATATTAGATCGATAAGTAGAGGTATTTTTCACAGCGTGTCAAATTATGATATTGCTATCAGAATTCAATCATATAATTTTAGGGGTTAAATTTATTCACTCATGTTTCATCAGTAGTGATTCACAATAACCACTATTCATGAAATATGGGTCAATGAATTTGACTCGTAAAACTACACGGTTGAATTCTGATAGCAATATCACAATTTGACATGTTGTGTTTCACCTCTGTGAACATCACCTAGATGCAATAAGTGTTAAGTGGACAATTCATATCATGAGAGATGGGTTCATGTGAACCACTACTCATGAAACATGGGTTAAAATTACAGGGTTGAATCCTGATAGCAATATCACAGATATTAGATTTCTCCAGTTCATAATGATAAGATTATGTTTTTTCTGATGTGCAGTTTATTTGTATCAATATTTTGGATCACACTCTGTATTCCATCATCATTGGAATTAAAAAATAGCTGTAAGAATAAAGTCTTTTTCATCCTAGATCTGATTTGAAAAGTTTATACAAATATGCTGCACACATTAAAATAATAATAAAAAAACGCCCAAAAAAGAACGGACAAAAAGAACACCCTCTCAAATAAAAATAAGATAGTCTATTATGAATGGTTTGTGAGTCACAATATTTTCTAAGTCCTTAGAGCAGGCTAAGAACAATGCGTACGACCTTCAAACCTGACATTACTCTTGTATTTATTGCAAGAAGCCCTGTTACTCTTGATTTCGTCATTTCCTTACTTGCTCCCACGTTTCCTTCTGCAATCACTATCCGTCATTGACATTATTATAATGAAAAGCACGAGTTATAAGGAGTCAGTCACAATTGAAAATTTCGAGTATATCTATCGTCGCAACTCTCACCATGAGAATGAGTAATCTGCAGGTATCGTTGAAAACCACAGAAGATTACGCCCATGATCACATCATTCACCGTCTGCACAAGCATGTTACCGTAATAAGGCCGGCATGATGGAAGAGTTAGAAAGAGTTGATATGAAATGAGGGTAAGATGAAAAAAGTTACCCCGCCGATGGAATTCTTTATTTTTTTAACGTCGTCCATGGGGAAGGTGGCATGGCTCATAACTTTTGGCAGCTTCTCAACCCCAGGAGGCCCTCGAATGGGTAGCTTGCTATCTTTCATCCACATCATTCTCAGTAAGCTACTAATGATATCAGAAACAGTGTACCACAATACAAGCAGAGGCACAAATAGCCTGTGCAGCATGTAATGCATAAACTCGACCGAAACCCATGAATAAGAATGGTGGAGTCGGCAGAGATTTGGAAGGAGGAAAGGTGATGGGAAGATTGGGATCTTCTGCTCTGGTCACACAGCAAAAGACTAAGGACATGAGAGAAATACCATCACCTAAAGAATGGTGCATGTTAATAATCAATGTGGCTCTCGCCTTGCTTGTATTGTAGTTCAGAAAATGGAAGTCCCACAGGGGTCGATTCTTAGGAAGAGGGGTAAGGTGCATGTTACAGATATAATCATTCACAAACCCCTCATATTCAGTTTGCCCAGGAGGAAACTCTGGAACAATTACATGATCATCCACGTTCACTTCAGTTTTCACCCAATGCAGCACTCCATGCCCGTCCTCGCTCTGCCATTGAACAAGAGTGATATGATAGACTCTGGAAAACTAATACTAATACATATATTTCATAAAAGAAAGGAATTTTAATGATGTTCACGAGATCAAAAAATTAACAATATCACATTTTCAGATTGGCAAAAACAACATACCATTATGCAGTAAAAACGGGGGTTGGAGGGCAGAAGAATGTCCTTTATGGCTTTCTTCGCTCTCAACACATCTATAGGTTGCTCCAGTTCATATATCCCCTGGATGCATAGGGACAGAAGCGAAGAGCTGAAAATCTGAGCAATGGGACTAACTGCCTCGCCGCCATTATGGTCCATAGATGATGTGGCACAACCGCTGTGCTTCTGAAATGCGAGGCTCCACAGAGCATTCAATTAGCATTAAATCTTCCCACTAACAAACTTTCCTTGCATTATTACTCGAAACCGAACTTCTGGAACTCTTAATCAAGACTGTGCGTACCAAAGGGCATGTTCCAATGTCAGATACTTCCATTCAATTTTTAAGCTCCTTTCCACGTTACTAGCTGATAGGCTTTTAAAAAGTTGTTTACATTACTAGAATTGTTTTATTTTATGAAAACAATTTTTTTTGGCATAATAAAGTATTTTTAACTGACATGTGTTCAATTTTTTTGGATGAACTCTTAATAACTTTTGGTAGGGTAGATGTTAGTTTTAAGGAAATCCAACCACAACAGAAATAATTTTAAAGTTAGTAAATAGGAAACAAAATGATATGATATTTATTAAAAAAATTTAAATTTTCGTTGCAGATCAATTTTAAGGAGTTTGGAGTGTTAAAGTTGATAGTGAATCTCATATCTTTCAAAAATCACTTGCAATTAAAATGTCTTAACATTTAAAAGAAAAAGTCATTGGTGTGTGTTATGCAATGAAGAGAAAAAGTCATTGATGTGTGTTATGCAATCTTGAGAAAGATTGATCCACAAATATATTTGATATTGAATAATAAATCTGAATTGTAATAATTACAATAATAAATGCCTATAAAAGAATTTTAAAAATAATTTAAATGATAATTTTATTAGATTTTGACAAACATCCTTATCATATACAATGAGATGACTTATTGGTGCAGGGGCACCATGGTTTTTTTGCTTAATTGATGCATTTAGGTGTCTAGTTGGTAACTCAGGTGTTTTGTCACTTGATTGATGTAATAAGGTCGAATCAAGACCATTTTGCAAATGTATGTTGTCATGTAGGGTTAGTTTTAGATGTTTGGTGAAAGTTGTTAAGGAAATGTAAAAAGTTGCTTTGCAACTTGTCAAAATTGCTTGTAAGTGGAAGGTGAACAGTCATATCGAGTGGATCTTGTTTGTATCCGATGAGTTACAGTTGCATGATATTATTTTGGCCTCAAAAAATTTGAGGCAACATTGAGGAATCATTTGGAGGACAAAGAAATAGAAGAGACTTTGTTTTCTGCAATTTTTAGTGCATTTTTTTGTGTTTTCTTGCTCTTATAGCCTCGTACAGTAGTATTGTGAACTAAAATCTATGTGATGAGTTGCTATAGTGTGTAAGATTTCATTTGAACATGGTGTGGTTGATTTTCATTAGGATTGAAGCCTATTAGAGGCATTTTATTGCAAATCGCATGTAAAACCCTCATTTCAAGGGTTTGCAGTAAAAAATTTAAATAACAATCCATTCCACCGTTACATTTTGGCCAAACTCGGTGGAATGGAGGCTTTAGGTTTTTTTTTTCAATTTTTTCATTGTTTTTAAGGAGCAGGGGATGGAGTTTGGAAGGTCTTTGTCCAAGCCCTAGCCTAACATCCTCATGTGTTAGGCTAGATAAAGTACAAAAAGTGTAGGATGGTAATTTGTAAGTATTTTTTGTTGATGACATCTTTTGTATGGGACCCTATGTGATAGGTTTAGGCCGGTGAAGATTTTAGGTGTTTGGGAATTGAGTTCTTTGTAGGTACTTTGGAAAGGTGGTCTAATTGGCCTTGTTCTTGGCGTAGCAGCCCTGATTAGAGAGATTTGTTCTAAAATAACCTATGTCACAAGTGAGATATGTCAGAGTTGGGCCTAATGGGTACCTGAAAAGGTCTTGGTTTCATGGAGAGATGGCCTTCTCTAAAAGATATACCTAAAAATGTTGATCTAGAGTCCTGGTTGTGAACACTAGTGAGTTTGAGCAAGTCACCATTTTTGGAGTCTTCAGGCTCAAAGGGTGATTAAATTGTGTTGTTTGGTGTTGAGTAAGTCTATTTTTCATCCCTGTTCTACATTAGGTGGTATCAGAGTAAAGGTTTTGATTGGAAGTGGGAAAGTGAATGAGAGTTGGCATAAGCACGATGCATCCAAAGATAATCCAATGGCCAAAGAGGTTAAAGACTTGAAAGATATATTTCTTCAAAAGGAAAGGCTCTACAAGGAGTCTCAAGAAGCCACCCTTGCTAGAATAGCAGCCCTAGAAAAGAATCAGAGAGGAGGAATGGTCAGTGGCGACCAAAGTGATAAGGAGGATGAGGGTGAGAGTGAGAACCCTCTAGTATGAGTTCAGGATGAGGATGAGGAATTGGACCCTAAAGAAAAGAGAATGGTCAGGATGCTAAAGGCTATCAAGAGTGACAATACTCCAAAGGTAAAAGTGGAAGTACCTATGTATGGTGGTAAGTTGGATAGGGGTGATCCCACAAAGTTGGTTTACAATTTCTGAAAGGAACTGATTTTTGCTGAAATCATATATTTTTAGAAAATATAATGATTTAAGCCTTTAAAAGTTCCATTTTAAGGATTCCAATTGAAGGCGGTTTGATCAAACTACCTTAAATCAAACCCCCTTGGATAGAACCTCGCTAGTTTTAAACCATACCTATAAATGAGTCTCCTTTACACCTATCAAAATGTTGATAAAAAATCACTTTTGATTTACCTTTTGGGGGATAAAATGAATTCATTTATAATTTATTTCAAATGATTATGGTAGTCCTCAAAATGAGATATCCCATGAATATAATTTTAATATGTTTTGGTTTTATTATGTATGTGTTTTTTTAGTTTGATTAAACATAGGTTTTTCACCGAAAATCAAGATCTATGTTTTAAACATGTGGAAAAATATCAAATTATCAATTTTTTTTAAAAAAAAAAAATGTTTGTGTTGGGTATTGATGTTCTTGATCCATTAAAGAAAATAAAATTGAATTTCGATACATACAAAAAAAATTATGTTGTATACAGTCCACCTATGTCTGAATTGCAATTGGTTTGACTTCGAAACTCTATTAAGAAAAAAATATTCAATAAAAAGCTATGAGACTAAATGAAAGTGCTAGATATCGTAGTTGAAAATCTAAATTCAAAAAAAATAAAATTTTATACTTCATATAAAAAAAGTTATGTTGTATACAGTGAGCGTCACTTTTTAAAAATGTTGTTTTTTGAAAAAAAACCAGTTTTCGTGGGAGATGGAAAAAGAAGTGCAATCTTATTCCAAAAATTTTGAAAAAAATATTTTTAGAATCTACAGACAAAATGTGATGAGACTCTAGTTTGAATCATCTTCAAATTCCTCACGGTTTAGCTGCTATAGGTGCCCGAATGTGAAGATTTAGTTAAAAATAATAATTTCAGTGTCCAGTTTGGCCAAAAATTGTAAACCACTATTGTGGGATCACCCATAGTGAAGAAGTTTTGGTTTGGATAGATGCTTTAGACAGCTTCTTTGAATTTGAGGAGATACAAGAGGATAAGAAGGTGAAGTTTTCTAAAACCAAGTTGAAGGGCCCTGCCCTAACATGGTGGAACTATGTTCAAGAAGAAAGAGTAAAGAAGGGTAAAAATAAGATAAGTTCATGGGACCAGATGGTAGCCACTTGAGTGAAGACACAATTTCTTCCTGTAGATTATGCAATACAAACCTTTAGAAAGATGCAAAATTTGAAACAAAGGGAGTTAGATGTGATGTCATATACTGAGGAATTCCATAAATTAAGTATAAGGGCAGGACATATTGAAGATGAGGGTATGTGTAGGATCATGATGAGCCAAAAAGTGGCAATGAGAAAAAAATCACATTTTGGATCGACTCAAAAGCGCGGAAATGTCGAGTTGACTTTTCTAGGTTCGGGTGTCAGTACATTTAGCCGAACCAAAGCCCAAACCTAGTTTCTACAAATTGGATAATCTGATTTGGATCAGATATCCGATTTGTGAAAACATTATATAAAAGCCAACCGACTCTTATAACTTCATTTCTCATTGTTTGCATGCGGGCGCACAAGGAAAAGAGAAAATTCGATATCTGCTTCTATCAGATATCTGATTTCAAAGGTAAGTATTTGGTTTTTTAAATGTTATAATCGATTTTTCAAGAGATTCTCTTAATTTGAATTAGTTTTTATAAATTTTTTTTATCAAAAATAGGGTTTTCTATTGATTTTTATCAAAAACTAGAGTTTACATTGAATTTTTATTAAAAATTAATGTATCTAAATGGATTTTGATTAAAAATTAGTGTTGTTGATGTATTTTAATAAAAAATTAAAGTTTGTTATGGATTAATGTGAAAAAGTAGGGTTTTTTTGGGATTTTTATTAAAAACTAGGGGATTTTTTACAATAATTTCATTTATATTGTGTAATTTCAATTAGATTAATTAGTTTTTAACTTTAATCAGGTATTATGGCTAAGAATGAAAATTCACAAATGCCAAATGCTCCACCACCTCCGCAGCCACCAATTGAAGACTTAATTGGTGAAAAATTGGGGCAATTGAGGGGCATTTGTGATGTTTATAAGACAATCCCTCGATTGAGAGATATGACAAACACATTGAAGGAAATAATAAAAAATATAGAAACCATCTCCACCCAACATAATTCCTTTCATTCATGGCGAGAAGACATGAGGGAATATTATGGATATGGATTGTCTTACGATGATGTGAAAGATCTCCAAATAACCAAAGCCCAAATAGCCTCTTTATTCATTGACCCCTGCACTAGTTTGCCAGTGAATGTGAATAAAACAAAACTTTCTATAAAATGGTGCATTCATAGGGACATTGTAGCTAACTTTTGGGATTGTTGGTGTATGGTTTTTGATAAACCACCGAACAATAATTCTGATATACCATTTTACTTTATTAAAAAATTATATGCTGAGTTTGTGTTAGGGCATCATGTCAATTACTTTGACATTAAACCCTTCTAGGGTGTCGGTGGAGGTATGCCCCATGATAGACCAGGGGCAGTTAGGGTAGTCTCGTGCCCAAATGTTCCCCTTCCTCCCCTTCCTTTGCCACCTCTAATATATCATCTAGAGATTATCCGGGATGCAACAGACTATTCAGGCCATTCACTCTTTGAGCGGTCATTTGGTTTTGCATGCTTCTACAGTAGCTCAACCACATTCTGGTGATGTTGGTGAAGGCTTGAGTGTTGGTGCATCATCCTCCTTAGGTCCACATATTTGTGTGCCACATACTTGAACTATGTGCTGCCAGATATGCTTGGGTCCTCTTGTACAGCCCGTTGAGCATCCCTTGGACACTTCTGATTATGACCTCTATGATTTGGACATTATAGATCAGTCGCAGGGGAGTGGAGCGCACTCTATAGAGTCATCTCCTGCTATAGAGGGGGATGCTAGAATAGTGACACAGGTAAGATTTAAGTTGTAATTTCATAACTTGCATTTGTTTTTAAATGAATATTAATAAGATATAGTATCAAGTACTAATATTTATTTACATGGTCTATTTAACAGTTGATGTCCGAGGAGGAGCTCACACAGGTGACTGATAGCACCCTCAGTGCCATTTCATTTGGCTTGGACACACACACAGTATATATTTTCACACTCACTCGTTTGCATTTTATATTATATACTTGCTTGTCATTTGAATTGTCATTAATGAAATTATATAATAACTTATATGCTTATCTTATTTTCCTCTTGTAGCAAATACCTAGTGCGAGTGAGGTGCAGCCTTGTCCAAACTATGGAGGCACAAAGTTAGATAAGGGGAAGGTAGTTGAACTCAAATTGGATTGAATTAAGATTTTTAATATCTTATATTGATTATACATACATTGACATAGATTGGTAGTTTCATATGTACTTGTCAATTTTATGTACAGGAAATTATGATCTATACAGATTTGTTGACAAAGGACACACCGCCTAAAAGAGTAGGTATTGGAACACCTCAAAGAGTAGGTGTTGAAACACCTCAAGGAGGATTTGTCGAAACACCTGAAGGAGATAAAGAAAAAGATCAACCTAAAGAGGTATGTGTTTATTTTATTTTGTGTTTGGTAAATATGTTCCTATTACCAATAATCATATGCTAACTTGGATCAATTTTATGTTTTTGTTCACATATATAGATTGGCATTTCAAATGTTGGTTTGGTATTATTGTGCAGTTTTTGCACACACGCCCCATTGAAAGTGGGAACCCTCTTTTTTGGCCTTTTTGGTGTTTCGGCCCTTTCCTTTTCGGGGTTTTGCTTGCTTGAAGCCCATGATTTGATGTCCATCTTTCCAATTGAAGTGGCACACTTGAGTTTTGAATGCATTTCAGAGTTTTTACCATTTTTGGGAAAATTGGCTTGGTCCGGATTTTCTCGGCTTTCTTTTAGAGTCTGACCGTGGTTGTCTTTAGACTTGGATCTGGGGAAATCCGTCATGTCCGAATTTCTCCGAAGTCCGTTGCCCTATCGAATCCCTAGGTTTTGGTCTTGGCTGTCTTGTCGATCGCATTAATGGCGATTGTGTAGATTTTTGGGGCAATGATATATTGACTTTGGGGAAGTAATTGTTCATTTTAAGTTTGCGTATTTGCTTATCATTTGAGTTTGAGTCTTGGAGCTTGTGGTATTGCTGGATCTTGGATTTTGAGGCTATCCCCAACTACTGTAGTTGAGTTTATGTGCGTGGCTCGTATCCTACTCATGTTTGTGGGTTGATTGTTGGAATCACCAGTTTCAGTCCTTTCGCTCTCATGGTATGTAGATATGCCCTCTTTCTTTGTTGGTTACTTTGCTTCATTTTCTTGCTGGTCATTTGTTGCTTCATTATTTCCTTGGGTAGGTGCGTCATGTCCAGGTTTCCTTTAGGTTTCTATTGTTTTACCAGTCCCCGGTTGTTCATTGAATGTTTATTTTTGGTATGGTATTTCTATTCTTTTGGGAGTTTGCTTGCATTAGTTTTGAAACTTCCCATCTTTTATTCGTAAGCAAGTCATGCCTAGTTTTTCTATGCTTTCGTGGTGAGAATTTTAGGGTTCCCGACCTAGGGCATAGCCAATCCTTCTCAAATTGTTGTGAGGAGAGTTTGAGGTTCGTATTTGATCCATTGGAGGTCTAGGTTAGGTCATTGTCGAGGTGCAACCCTTACATCCATACTCATTCAATCCGTTTTGGTGAAACAAGTGAAACTGTGAAAAGTTTTGGGTTTTCGGTGTCTTCACGAAAATCTGCCTCCTCCGGATTTTCCCAGATTTTCATGTTTCCTTTCTTTTTGCTTCAAATCTTGGAATTTTTCCTGCCTTGTGGAAATTCGCTTCCTTCGTATTTTCCATGTGTCCATCATCAGATTGTTTTGCCGGATTCATGCTTTAAATGGTGATTTATTTGATCCCCGCTAAAATCTGCTTCCTTCGGATTTTCTCGGATGTTTCGTGCCTTCTTCGTTTTCTCGGATTAGTTGGAACCATTGCTTTTCTCGCTAAAGTCCATCTCTGGCGGATTCTTCCGAGGTTCTTATGAAAGCGTTGAATATGTTGATTATGAGGAATTTGTTTAATAATGATGTATTTGAATAATCAAATGAACTTATGCTAAGTTATTCTAAGGGTTTTTCTTTGATGAATTGTTGATTTGAAATGATTTATGGGGATTTGTATGTTTGTCTCACTGGAATCCACCTGGTTTGGATTTTCCCAAAATTCCTCTCCAGTCTGGAATCTGCGAGATGAGCTAAATCCCGAACTTTGAGGTATTGACTATTTGCACTTATTGTTTCTTGTGGATTTGATTATGGTCATCTTTATGTGTTTGCAGGCAGGATCAGGACAAGGTGTTGCTAGTCAAGGAAAAGGGAAGGCCACAGATCCTAGTGCAAAGACTTTTGCCATCTCTGATGCAGAAAAGGTAAAATTGGACATAAAGAGCAAGATTCTTGAGAGCAAGATAACTTCTAGTTGGTCAGGAATCACCGATACCAATGTGGGGATGTGGGACTATGAATATTTTAAGATTGAGATATCAGTACAGAGCCCTTCTTTGCTATCCAGAAGAATGGTGGACTTCGGATTGGCCCATGTGGCAGGTTTTCCTTCCACAGTGCAGTGTTATGAGTTGGTGTTGGAATGTGCTAGGAATTATGATAGGGGGACACAACGAATAATTGGTCCCCAGGGAAGGATTCTGGCAGGCTTTAGCCCTGTATCCATTGCTGCAAATTTTGATATGCCTAGCAGGTCACATGTGGTGGCCTTTGATTTGGATGGTGCTAGGAAACACTATGAAGAAAATGTAGTTAAGTCACAATAGGTGATTAATTCTTGGTTGGAAAAGCCTAAGTCCCATTTCTCTAAGTTTTTTCAAAGCAACTATTCAGGCTCAAGTTTAAGAGGGAATACTACAATGTCATCACTCTTCTCAGCAGACTGGTAGGGTTAAAGAGTGCAGGTGTGTTTGAGACTTGGATGTTCAATGTAATTGCTCGGATGGAGCAGGGAATAGACTATCACTGGTTAGGTGTCATAAGTGCAGTGATTCATGAGCAGTTATGCAATGTCTTGCAAACCAAGACTTTCACTATGACCTCCTACCTAGTGTATTCATTGGAAAGACTTCATCATACAAGGGGTTGAGCAGTAGGGGTACCTTTGGACAAGATGAAATATATGAGGTGTATCCACAGCTGCACCTAGTTGGAGGAAGCTACAAAAGAACAAATGATGCTTTCACAATGTACATCACCAGATTGCTCCAAGGTGCAAAGCATATGAGAATTTCTGACAAAGCTAAGGAATTGATAAGGAGATATGGGGCATGGTTTATCCAATTCCCAACTCTATCATACATTAGAATTGATGGTTGTCAAAGGGCTCCCTACAGACTCCCAAGGTACCCCATTGAGCATATCATATTGTTGGAAGTCACTAGATAGATTTGTGACTTCAACAATGTTGTGAAGGGAGAAATGCATAAAACAGGTTTTGGGAATGACTTTCCCTTGAAGATAGGAATGGGTGAGGTTTGTCCTTCTATCCAGTTTGCTCATGCTTCTGAGGAGATGGGTAATTTTGGTCTCTCTTTCCATTCCAAGAGATCAAGGTTTGACATCACTGGTGAGGCCCAGAAGAAAGCCAGTAGGGACTACAACCATAAGACTAATTTTGAGGATTACTCGGTTAATCTTGTTGATGAATTCGAGGTAAGGAAGAAGAAATTCTCCAGGTTGCCAGTGGACTTGGTGAGATTATACAATGTGAAGGCCATCCCTGACCAGGTGGAGGAGGATGGAAATGTAATCCAGGGTCATGTCTATGAGGCAGTGAAAGATAAGACAGTTGGAGAAGTTGACTAGTGAGAGGAAGAGAAGACAGAATTGGATCAAATCACGACTCGAGTGATCAAGTACACTAAGATGTGGTTGAAGCACAAGATGTTGGAGTTGGAAGGTGAGGGTATCCCATGTACTTATGATCTGATGGGAGACTTGGAGTTTCACTCTGCTTCTGAGGAATCACTTGAACTAGACCCTAAGGGCAAAGAAAAGGTGGATTCTCCATTTAAAATCCAGATAAGGGATGTTCAAGCTGAGAAGGTAGAAGAGGTGAGCAAATAGAGAAAACCTATTGCCAAGAAAAGGAGACATGCCTCCAGGAGGGAAGTTGAAAAAGACAAAGAAGAAGAAGAGGAGGTAGAGGTTGCTCCTCCATTTTAAAAAAGGAGAAGGCCTACAAAGCTATCACAAAAATAGGAGGAGGCTCCCAAAGTCGATAAGGAGATTGAGCCACCAGTGGTAGAGGTGGAGAGCTTAGGGGAGAGAACAAAAGTATACATGAGGAGTTCAAGGAATCCTTCCCCAAGGGATACTGCAGTAAAGAAAGATGTTCCAGTAAATGTTCCCGTTGTTGAACAAGTAAGTGTCCCCATTCCTCAAGATACAGGTGATGTACAAAAAGAAACAAGGAAGGATGAAGATCCTAAGGACTTGGAAGAGGAGGAAGTTCAAGAAGGAGACCTCTATAATGCAGAGGCAGAGATTTACAGGGTGATTCAGTCTCCTTTGGTGGCATATGAAGATTCACCTGCAGAAGATCAAATGAACAAATCTCCTCAACAGGAGGAAATAGCAACTAAAATCTCTTCACCAACGTAGATAGTCATAGAGGAGAAAGTACAAGAGAAAGAGAATCCAATCATGGATATTCCTAATGTACCAAGTGTTGAAAAGGATACAACTAATGATCAACAGGAATAGGAGCAAGATAGGCAAAATACAGTGCTTGTTGAGTCTACTATTCCAGATTGGTTAGATAAAGAGTTGAAGAGAAAGATGGTGATAGTGGAGGATGCTCCTCCTAATTGGGATATCCTTATGGCTAATGTGGAAAAGGAAAAAACTAAGAAGAAAGATAAGGTTGTGTCCTAGATTGAGAGAGATGGGTTAGGCAACAGAGTGACCCATATTGCTACCCCTGCTCCAAATAAAGACATAGACAATGTGACTGCCTAGGATTATCATGTGCAAACTGTTGACTTGGGGCATGCTTCTGTGGAACAGGATATCGAGGAATATGAAGGTTCTAGTGCTGTAATTATGGGTAGGTTGAAGAAGGCTATGCAAACCAAGCATGAGTTGGAGAGGGAGAATGAGAAACTGAAGAAGTACTTGTAGGAGTTGATGAAACCTTTGCAATCTATTAGCTCTTGCTCCTCTGCTGCAGGTTTCTTGCTTCAGGAGACGATCTCTGAGTTGGAAAAGATGAATGGCATTACACATGCCATAGTTACTTGGTTGCAGGGTGTTCAGACCAAAGGAGATGCTGCAATTAAAGATATCTTGTCAGCTGTAGGGGATGCCATGAGATCAGTAGATTGGTTAAAGACTATATTGGCTCAAGATAAGGAGGATATTGATCTCCTACTGCAGAAGGCCACAACAATTATGGAGTTCACTGAAGATAAACTGGTAAAGTGTGGGATTCTTCCTTTTCCAAGGGTTTCTGAACCTTGGGAATGGTTTGAAATCCTGGAAATGAGGCAAAAGGCCTTGAAAAATATTCACAAACAGGCAAGGCAGATTGAGGACACTTTGACTGGTATCAATGATAAGTGTATCTCATTCTTTGAGGTCATGACAGGAAGGAAGAAGTTTTCTCTGAAGCATCTTAGTCTAGAGAAACTTAGGAAATGGTGGAGGGATGTGTATTCTCCAATCAGCAAAGGACTAGTCATTGAGCATCAACTAGATGATGCTGCAACATACATTGAAGTCATTGACAAATATTCAACTAATAGGGTTGATTGGGATGGTATAGTTAGGCAGGCAAGAGATGACATCAAGTCTCTTGAAAGAAGGATTAGGGTTTTTCTTGTGCCACCTGTTGCTGAGCTGGATATAGTTTTGTTGGTCGTGCATGATGAAGAAGACCAAGCTAAAAATAAAGATGGGAAGTAGCTATATAGGGTTACATTGAGATTTGTTTTTCCCATTACTTACATGCATTGGGCCAACCCTTTTGGTGTCTAGGCTGACTTGGATGAAATTGGTGCTAATGGCACATTTCATGTTTATATTCAAATATCTTTGAGCTCAACCTATTGTGTGGCACGTTTTGATTGTAATTCTTATTTTTGGGCCGACCTATCTTAGGGATTCTATATAAAATAGGCGCGTTGCCTCATTTGAGAAGATAGAAGATAGAATAGAGATAGAAATATAGACAAGTGAGAGAATAGAGATTTGATATTACAAAAAATTAGGGTTTGTTTTCAAGCAAGTGGTGTAACAGAAAGCTGGAACTGTTGCTATTATTAGATGACTTAATATAAGAAGGATATTGTGTTTTGGTATCTATCTTGTGGAGTTTCATCTAGCATGGTTCTTGTTGCTCTATCTTTCAAATTTCTTATAAGTTTATAGTTAAATTGTTTGGTGATGCTTAGGGTTTCATGTTTGGAATGTTTGTAGCGATCTCTAGTCCATAATTTTTGCAGTTAGCTGACTGTTAGTTGCTTGCAAAGTTAGCCTGGACTCAAAATTGTGCTTAGTTCAGTTATAAATATTTGTTCATCACAATTGCAATAGAATTGTTTGAATGAATGTTTGTAATTTTAAAATCTTTAAATACCTTAGAAGATTGCACTATTTCTGTGAAATTGCAGATTTATCTAGGTTAAACAAAAAGTAGTTTCTGAGAGGTTGGTCCATTTTGAGCATTTTATCCTTTGGCATTTTCAATCTTAGGGTTAGAAGTAGTCTTAGAATCATCTCTGAAACCTTTATCTTTTCCTATTTATTTTATTATCTGAGTTACATTTAAAATTCCAAGTATCAATTCATTTTTTAGATTTGATAAATTCAAAGTCCAATGTTTGCTTGTAGTAAGGTCCCATTGTGATTACAAGTATTTTCACATTTAACACTAAGTTGTTTTGTTGCATTGTCAAGACCTGACATTAGAGACCTTGGGGTTATCTCTTTTCCTATAGAGATTTAACTTTCAAGAGAGATAGGATATCATATTCTGTCTGAGTTGTTGCTGTGCAGAAAACACCATTAACAGGTATATTCTAGGACTCTTGACCCTTTGAAAAGACGTATATTTCAGGTAATCAAGATTTCAATTTTAGAGTTCAATTAAAATTCAATGTATATTGATTTTGATGTTAATTATTCGATTTTAAATTATATAGTATAACTAATCTCAATTGTGGTTTGAATTTTTCTTGTGCAAATACCTTTAGAGCCAATGAGTACTTCAAAGAGGCTCCATTTTGATGATCCACCAATAGTTTAGGATGAGATAGACATTTTGGAATGTAAATTTTGAATACATATTGAGATGGCATATACCACATTTTATATAACTTTGTTTGAATTGGTGTCGATGCCATTTTTGTTTATGGACATACACTTGATTATTGAATAATTTGATATATAGAAGTTGACAATCGAAATTTAATTTGTTCCCCATCTGCATGATTAAACTCTTTGAAATTTTTATCTTGAGCAATGGTTAAATATCAATGTACAATAGCATAAAAAATAATGGTTATATTATGTAGTTTATATTTATATCACTGATTACATTGCATTACACATCTTTCAAACTCAAATCATTACTTCGCATTGCATAACTAAAAACTATGAGTAGTTGTCAATTGCATTTGTTTGTTACTGAATTCTATGAGACCACATTCTTTTGAAGTTTTTTTTCAAATAGTCCACTACCTTGTCTATGCTACCAAATTTTTCATACATGATAGTGATCACATTAAGTTGTAATAAATTAAATGATAGCCTATGGCTATTTGATTTATACTCATTTTATTTAAATGGATGAGGCCGACCTCCTTGATATTATTTTGTAATTTATTATTTTCAAGAGAGGCCGACCTCCTTGAAGAGTCACCTTATTTTGTATAAATACAAGGCGATGTTTGTTCATTTCCTCAATCAAGTTCATTCAACATAATTCGCATTCCAAGCAAAAGTTCGCACTTGAGCAGCAACACTTCATCTTGCAACAATAGGCCAATTTGAAGGAGAAGCATATTCGATCGTATCTTTGCATCTAGGAGAGGTGCTATTATTCATTTTATCAAATTCAGCCATGAGCTGGGCCTGAGTTGTAAGCAGATTTTTTGTTGTGTTTATTGTCTTATGTGTTGCATTTTTTGAGTGCTTTCAGTTGTATTATCTAATCATTAAAACACTAACATGGTATCAGAGTGGGTTTGAAAAAGAAAGTGTTGGGACTAGTTATTGCAGTGATACCTCTATTCCCTTTTTTTTTGTCTATCTCTATCTTAGTCAAGATGGTGAATGGTCTTAAAATTGAGGATAGACTAGAAGGAGCATCAAACTTCACTTCATGGAAATTCAAAATTATGCTCACTTTGGAGGAAAATGAATTGGTTGAGTGTGGAGAGAAAATTTTATGAACCTACAGATGAGGAAGAGAAAGTTCAATGGAGGAAGAAATATATCAAGGTGAAGAAGATGTTAGTTGATTCCGTGAAGGACCATATTGTTCCTATCATCTCTAAGTTGAAGAAAGTGAGAGAAATGCTTAAGACTTTGGAGGAGATGTATGAGATCAACAACACAAGTCGTTCTCTAGACTTGAAGCAACAACTTGATGATGTTAAGATGGCAAAAGGATAATTTGTCATCACCTACTTCATGAAGATTTCTGAATTGAGAGATCAACTCTCTACCATTGGTCATATTGTTGATGACAAAGATTTGACCATGTTGGCTCTTAATGGTCTTCCTTCATCTTGGGACTCTTACATTCAAGGAATCAAATTTTCTCGAAGTCAGTCAACTTGGATTTAACATTGATAGCTCCGCAAACCTATTCAGAATAGAGTGATCTGAAGAGGACATCCCTAAATCTCTATAGAGGTGTAAAGTTGCAAAGTGGTGCAAATTTTATTTTCGAACTCGGACGACCAAAAGGATTGTTCCAAAATGTCTAGATCGGTACGTTTACGCTAGGTATGGTCCTCTTTTGCACCCAAATATGCCGAATCACCTTGAGCTGCATTGGACCGACGATTTCCCTTAAGAGTCTAAAGTGCTAAAAGACAACAATCTTTGATGGACTATTCCTCAGAAAACATGATCTAGAAAGACTCTTCGTCTGATGATATAGGATCATGTTGGGACCATCTACAATAACCTCTCTCGCTTTTTTCTATCTCAAAGGTGTTTTCTCGTGGTGATGAGTTTTCAGTTGAGGGAAAAGTTGCCAGATGCAAGCAGTGTAAAGTTGCAAAGTGGTGCAACTTTCATACTCGAACTCGTATGACCAAACAAACTATTCCAACACGTCTGTATGGGTATGTTTATGCTAGGTATTGTCCTCTTTTGCACCCAAATACGCCAAATCACTCCAAGCTGCATTGGATCGACAATTTCCCTTAAGAGTCCAAAGTGCTAAAAGACAACAATCTTTGACGAACTATTCCTCGGAAATC
Source organism: Sequoiadendron giganteum (assembly GCA_007115665.2). Taxonomy (NCBI): domain Eukaryota; kingdom Viridiplantae; phylum Streptophyta; class Pinopsida; order Cupressales; family Cupressaceae; genus Sequoiadendron; species Sequoiadendron giganteum. The sequence continues at coordinate 457,935,019 of CM021104.1, read as the reverse complement.
GTGATGCTTACAGAATCTTCGTCTAATGATATGGTATCACGTTGGGACCATCTACAATAAACTCTCTCAGTTTTTGCTATCTCAAAGGTGTTTTCCCGTGGTGATGAGTTTTTCCGTTGAGGGAAAAGTTGCCAAATGCAAGCAGTGTAAAGTTGCAAAGTGGTGCAAATTTCATACTCGAACTCGTACGACCAAATGAACTATTCCAGCACGTTTGGATGGGTACGTTTATGCTATGTATGGTCCTCTTTTGCACCCAAATACGCCGAATCACTCCTAGCTGCATTGGACCGACAATTTCCCTTGAGAGTCCAAAGTGCCAAAAGACAACAATCTTTGACAAACTATTCCTTGAAAACCGTGATGCTTACAGAATCTTCGTCTGATGATATGAGATCGTGTTTGGACCATATACAATAACCACTCTCGGTTTTTTCTATCTTGAAGGCATTTTCCCATGGTGATGAGTTTTCAGTTGAGGGAAAAGTTGCCAGATGCAAACGGTGTAAAGTTGCAAAGTGGTGCAACTTTCATTCTCGAACTCGTACGACCAAATGGACTGTTCCAACACATCTGAATGGGTACATTTACGCTAGGTATGGTCTTCTTTTGCACCCAAATATGCCAAATCATTTCGAGTTGCATTGGATCGACGATTTCCCTTAAGAGTCCAAAGTGTTAAAAGACAACAATCTTTGACCAACTATTCCTCAGAAACAAAGATTATTACAGATTCTTCATTTGATGATATGGGATCATTTTGGGACCATCTACAATAACCTCTCTTGGTTTTTTCTAACTTGAAGGCGTTTTTCTGTGGTGATGAGTTTTCAGTTGAGGGAAAAGTTGTCAAATGCAAACAGTGTAAAGTTGCAAAGTGGTGCAACTTTCATTCTCGAAATCGTACGACCAAATGCACTATTCCAACATGTATGAATGGGTACGTTTACGCTATTTATGGTCCTCTTTTGAACCCAAATACGCCGAATCACTTCGAGCTGCATTAGACCGGCGATTTCCCTTAAGAGTCCAAAGTGCTAATGTCAATGAAATGTGGAGGCAAAAAGATTTAAGGTTGGATCAAGATTCTACAAGTCCTAGCTCTTGCATCAGAAAAATCTTACCCAATCAACTTGAATCAATTACATGGCAAATAAAATTCACATGAACTTTTTACATTTTTTTGTTCAAAAAAGTGGCAAGCCACTGTAATTTGTTATATATAAATAGGTTATATTACAAAATCTAGTTCAAACGAGCATACCGACAGGAAAAAACCAAGAATAAAAATGGTTGTAGCTCGATTAAGTACAAAAATATTTTTACATTTTAAACATACCCTTTATACAATGCCAGACATTTGACCCGTATTTCAAAAAACATCACTGGATATAGATTATTCCTATACACAGTTATGACCTTTTTACATTGTTTCACATTTCAGAATTTGCCTATTTGAGACATTCAGGGCTTCATCTTCCACAAGAGTAGTATGTTGGAATTTTGGAGTGACAAGCACCTATACAAACCATCAAGGTAGTAGTTAAACTACATACAATAGAAAATATGAGCCACTTAGAATAACCAATCTATATTATTGTAATCTGTCACATACCTCTTTGAAAGGATTAGAGCTGGCTATTGTTGCAGCAAGTCCATGATCAATCATGTCTGAAATATCATAAAATTTGTCAAATGATAAATCCATAGTCATAACAAAAAAGATGCTTAGACTAACAAATCTATATTGATCTAAACAACCTGAATGATGATGAATTGGTAATGCAAACTATAAAAGATGCTTTGAATAACCAATCTATATTATTGTAATCTGTCGCATACCTCTTTGAAAGGATCAGAGCTAGCTATTGTTGCAGCAGGTCCATTATCAATTGTGCCAGGAATATCGCAAAATTTGTCAAATGATAAATCTATATTGTCACAACAAAAAATATGCTTAAGCATTGTACCTTCCATTCTTGAATATGCTATTCAATTGTGCCTAAAGGGTTATCTCTTTGCTTAAGAGTATCCAATATTGCTTCATGATCAACATTACTAAGTGTCCATATTTGTTTTGTCTTTGGTTTGGCATGATGCTTCAACAACTTAACATTTTTTGCTATAACAAGGTGTGAATACATGAGAATGGTTTTTTGTTTTTCGTAGTCTTCAAATGTAGGTATACCATTCTTTCTAATCATGTATGTTCACAAACAAGTTCCTACAACCACAACTGAACCTGTAGGATACACGAACCCATCATCATCTTCCATCGATTGTGTTAGCTTGTGCTTTACCCGCACACATCGATCCAACCAATATTATGATCTCTCTTCATTCCCCTGCGGTGCAACAACTGCAAAAACATGTCCTGGATGTAGTAGATCTGAAAGCCGATCATAATCAAGTGAAATTTCCATTGTGTAATTTGTCATGGATATAGTTTGAGATAAAGGAGTTAGATATGGTGGAACCCATGTATCCACCCACTCACTTGACTCGCATTGATCTCACTCGCACTGAATACAACTCTGACAAAAACAAGCCAACTGTTATGTCCAAATGGTCCATGTGCTTGCATCTAAGCTTCGAAACAAATGCATCTTTGAAGAATCTTTGATTGCATGACAATCCAATCTGCCTCCCACTATACCTCCTCAACCAACCAATACAATCTGTGCACTGTTGAATCAAGTGTCCCTCCTTGTGACAATGTTGAACTACACCAATCAACAATAGAATGTGCATCACTAAATTTTTGTCCTAAAATCTTCAATTTCTCCTTAACTAGAGCTCTCTTTACACATGCACTTGCTCCATCATGCTCCCCTTTCCCATGCCAAGCTTCAAAAAAACTCCAAATATTAGGTACACCCCTTTCTACATGCATTCTACTCAACCAATAAAACATACGAGCATTCTTGAATTGACTTGTTCAGTTATCTGACCAAATGAGATGTCGGCCCAATGCTATATCATGCTCTTACAAGAACTCAAAAAAATTCTCGAAACAATGTTGGACATACTCGGACGAGTGAGATCTATCATCACTCATATAAAAATGATACTCTCTGATTATCTTTCGATTCTCCTCTATACTATGAGGTGCATGTCTAAACGTTATGTGGACAAAAATAACAATCTGAATGGAATTGTAATACTAAGATTGTACCTCGTTTTGTGGTTGCAATGTGTAGTTTTCAGCAAAATCAACAACTAATATAATAGTGCCAATCGGAAAAGAGTCCTTACATATCCTAAATTGTTGATCCAACCACTGAGACCTATGACTATGCCTTGCATATTTGTAGAAAATATTGTCCTTAAAATTTGAAATAAAATCAGCAACACTGCATTCTTTTGTAACCAACTCGCATCTAGAACCTTCACCTCCACTATTTAAAGTATATTTGACTACCTCATTTCTCTTTTTCTCAACAAGATTCTTTCCAAATTCATGTTTGGAACCCTCATGAAAACATTGAAAAAACTTTGACAAGCCACCACATTGTGAGCACTTCGCATTTAAACAATCATTTCTATAGAAAAAGGAACCATCATCCCTAGAACATAAAAATAGATCTAGCAAGTCCCTTGATGATTTCAGAAGATGTATTGCACCACACTCCTGCAACATTTCATTAGCATGCAAAGTAGAATGGATATAGCATAATAGTTCATGGTACATTGAAAACTCCACATTGTATTTGCAACAACAAGTATTATGAATCTTAAGAGGCACACAATAAAATGGATTAAAACGTTCAAAAGTTCTTTGCGATATTTCCATATTTGGATGTGTTTGAATATATTTGTTGAACAACATTGTTTGGCTTGATTCCAAGAAATGTTTAGGATGCGGTGTACGGTCTCGACTTCCAATTTTTAACTTTAAAACATCCTTTGCATTGGGTGATAATCTAGAGTTATCATGCCAAAAGTGTTGAATTTTCTGCTTTACATTATCAGTTAGCTTCTTATAAACACGTGGAAGCCTCCCGACAAAATCCCATGTATCATTTTGAAGAGGATCATCTATTCTTTCTCTTCTTGCAAGTGCTCTATCCAAAGTTTTATGATTTAAGTCAAAATCAATACAAGTTTGTCTCATAAAGTGAGCCTTTTTCAATTGATGGCTTACTAGGGCGGTTGTAATGACTCTCCGAGTAGCTCTCTTATCTTTTTCCTTGTTATTTTTTCCAATAGACTTGAGAGCATTAAAAATATTTTTGGCAATAATAGAACTTTTTTCGGTCCTCTTGTTCACACGAATCTTCAATTTGGCTAGTAAAGGTCTCATCTTTTGCATCTTTAGCAATTGTACAAAAAGTTGGCGTTGCTCGGTCAATGTCTTATCGCTAAAATATTGGTTGAAAAGTATTCTAGCCCACAACCGAACAGTTCGTGTTGACCTCTTGCCTTCAAAATTGTTTATAATGTTATCATCAATTTCAATTAACCATTTATGTGTCCTTGAAGGTCTTGAATTTGGAATATGTCTTTCTTCAACACAAGGTTCTTCATTTCTCGTGTAATCTGGTGAAAAATAATTTACACTTGCTTCAATATTATGTTCAACATCTTCATTTCGAACATTTTCACCTTGAACATTTTTAATATCAATTTGAATAATTTCATTCCCGATTTCAATATCATGTTCAACATCTTCAATTCCAACATTTTCATTATCAATTTCAATATTTTCATTCCCAATTTCAATACCATGTTCAACATCTTCAATTCCAACATTTTCACCTTGAACATATTCAATTTCCTCTTCACTTGAAAGACCATAGGGCTCAGGTTCACCAATATTTAACATACCTTGTCTTTTCTTCCTATGACCTTCTCTACTCTTTGTCTATATTCTGATATTTGTTCTTTTGCAAGCTTTCTCTTACGCTTTTCCTTCCGACGACTGCTGCTCCCCATTATACCTCATAAAAGATGCTAAAAAATCATTCCTTATGACAAATTTGAGTACAAGATGCTCCAAAAAGTCGATCTTTGTCTCTTCTCGTCTGAAACCGCGCGTTTGTCGCTTGCAAAGTGCTGCAAATAGAATGTAGGGTCCATTGGAATGCAAAAAAATGGCCCACATGGGGTTTTTCTATGATCCACAAATCCTATATCCGATATAATCAGATATCTGATTTGTAAAACATGTTCTGCAATGGTAAGATTTGGCTCTACACATCAAATTTTCACAAATCAAATATCTGATTTTTACACACATAGATCTAAGGGTTAATGGTAGAGAGTGGGAGAGAGGGAGGAGAGTGGGAAGGAGGGAGGGAGTGTTGGAGGGAGAGAGGGAGGGATAGGGAGAGGGAGAGAGAGAGAGGGAGACGGAGATGGAGACAGAGC